>JAUUTY010000262.1:0-299999 GCA_030979885.1 Lolium multiflorum
GAACATATTGTGTAGAAATACATGACCGAGAATGGAAATCTCTTCGACTAGGTGAACCAGGAGGTGCGTCATAATATTGAAGAAGGATGGCGGGAACACCAACTCGAAACTGATAAGACATTGGACCACATCGTTCTGTAACCGTGGTAGATCTTCTGGATTGATTACCTTCTGAGAGATTGCATTGAGGAATGCACATAGCTTCACAATGGCTACTCGAACATTTTCCGGTAGGAGCCCCTGACAAAGGATTAACTTGTCAATGCCTACAGATTGTAGACTAGGGTTTTGCTAGAAGTATAGGGCAAGTAGATCTCGAAGGTTCAGGCGAAAAGTACTCGACGATTACGAAAACTAGGGTTATGTTGACAGTAGATTCGATCCTTTCTTTGTCCCTCGACTCCCCCTTATATAGGAGGCAGAGCCGAGGGTTTCGTGATACACAAGTTACGGAGTTCGGGAGGGTTTTGTATCCAACCCGTAAGATTACAAATCTCTATCTTTCCTAATACAAACTATCTTTCCTAATCATTAAACGGGGGCTTCCGAGTCTTCTTATTCTTCGAGTTCTGGGCCTTCAATAAACCCCGGGTACCATCTTCGGCAGGCCCATTGGGGATGCCTATGTCAGTAGCCCCCGAGATTTTTCTTGA
The DNA here is from genome assembly GCA_030979885.1 of Lolium multiflorum. Classification (NCBI taxonomy): domain Eukaryota; kingdom Viridiplantae; phylum Streptophyta; class Magnoliopsida; order Poales; family Poaceae; genus Lolium; species Lolium multiflorum. The sequence continues at coordinate 654 of JAUUTY010000262.1, forward strand.
ATTGAAGAATCAGGGAAAATCTCCAACTTTACTCATCACATAATCTTCCGATATGCAAACACTATTTTGTACAGGGATAACGGTAGTTGGGGCTAGTTCATCTGACGGATCAGGTACTAGTTAACTGCTCTAGTGGCAATCCGCAAAAACCTACTTCAAGATCACGTCCCTGGACATGATCTCGGGATACTGGTGTAAACTTCGACAGGTGTCGCTTAAGGTCTTACCATTCTGTCGAGTCCCAGTCATATTTTATCGGGTACCTAACGCGTCCGTTAGGATTTTTCTTCGTATCTGTTGATACGGAAAATAGTAGCAATCCGCCGTCAGAGACGGTGCCACGCCGCTCAGAACGGATCGGGGTCTTACCTTCGCAAAGTTTTGCGCCATTCAGAGATTTATTCGCGACTTTTAGCGCTCCGAGAATATATTGTCGAGTGCTTTTCGGCTGTTGGAATAGCACATTTTATCGAGTCATATTTGATGACTTATTTTGTCTTCCCGATGGGAGTATATGTAGAGTTATCTGTGTAACTCGAAATATACTCACTTCAAAATTTCATCGGGCACGCGAACAGCGTTCCCGATGGGAGTAGCCCCCGAGGCTACAACCAAGAACTTGTGCTTGGATGTAGGCTCCACAGATTAGTATCCTTTGCCGCTATATTTATAATCCTTCTCGATATTTTATATCTATCGGGTGCGCGACCAGCGCTCCCGATGGGAGTAGCCCCCGAGGCTATGAACAAATGCTTGTATTTGATCATAGGCTCTCGCCATTTCTATCTTGTCATACTCGGAATTTTCTATTTTTCCAAAGTAGCCCCCGAGCATTTGGGCAAGAACTTGTGTTTGATCAAAGGCTCCCAAAATAATCTTGCGTTGTCGATAAATTTTTTGGAGCTTCATAGTCGAGCTTTTCTTTTACCTTGATGACGTAGTTGCTGATGATAGCCACGATTTCTGTGTTGGAAATACGCGAAAACCGCTATGTATCACTGTCATGTGGGTCCCTTTTTCCTATCCAGTTGACACGTCGTGCAAGTGGGGGACACACGTCCTCCGCTTTTTCTGGCACTACTGTATCTCCTGCCTGTTCACTTCTCGGTAAAAATACCCTTTTACCCCTTGTACACGTGGTTGTCATCTGCATCCTTTCTTTTGTCAATCCAACGGTTGCGACGATCTGGCACACTGCTATATAAAGCCATCGTCTTCCTCCTTGAGCACTTTCGCTCACGCCGCACCTCTGCTTCTCCGCTGCAACTGCCCCCTTGCTCCCATTAGCTCTAGCGCTCGAGCACTTTTCTCCTTTCTCTGCTAGCTCCGTTGATGCCGCCGCGCGCTCGTTTGATTAGACACAGCACACCAGAATCGAAGATGACATCAACAGATCTGGGAAGTGCCGAGTGGGAGAGATCCAAGATCTCAAACCAAGACATCAACATGCTGAAGAAGATGGGATTCAGCAAGAAAGAACGCGCTCCAGTTCCCCAAGGAGGAGAGCTACCCAAAGCCTCCAATCAACTATCGGGTCAGTTTTGTTGACCACCTCATCCGAGGACTTTCTCCCCCAATCCACGAATTTCTGCGTGGTCTCCTGTTTGTCTATGGTCTTCAGTTGCATCATCTGACGCCCAACTCTCTCCTCCACATTTCGATTTTTATCACACTTTGTGAGTGCTTTCTCGGGGTCCAACCCAATTGGGCCCTGTGGAAACGCATCTTTTGCATTCGCCGCAATAGCCACCACAACGTCGCCTATAATATTGGCGGCGTTGTTATATGCGTTCGGTCGGAAGTCGACTATTTTGATGTCAAATTTCCCGACTCCGTCCAAGGCTGGCGGAAAAAGTGGCTGTACATCCATGAGGAAAGCTCCAACCCGGCGGAAGAGAACATCGCTCCTTTTGACGGAGAAGCTAAAATCTTTCGTCGCCGTTCTTGGGATGCTGAAGCTGAAGCGGAGAAATTGGCGACAGAGGCGCTGATGACTCGCATTCACGAGCTACAGAACACCCGCGGGAAAGAACTTTCGGGTATTGAGATTACCGCCTATTTCCTTAGGACTAGAGTGCAGCCTCTCCAGGCTCGCAAAAACCCCTTCTGGAAATACGCTGGTGAAGAAGATGCTGACAGGCTCTCGAAGGATCTTCCCTTGAAGGACTTTGAGAAACTTATCCGCAAAATCTCATCGCTGAACAAGAAGGATTTAATTCCTACTTCTTGCCGTGTCGCGCCATTTAGTAGCGCCAACCCCCTCCCCGAGGTAATTTCTTTTGTGTAGCTGTATTTGTTTCCTCGGGCTTTGTTATTTTGTCGATTATTATTTTGCTAACGCCTTTTTCTCGACATCTTTTCTTTTCTCAGGGCCACCTTGTTCTTTCTTCTCTTCCTCCTCTTCCTGAAGGTGGAGACGTGGAGGAGCGTGCCGTTGTCGACGATGACAACCAAAGCACCACTCGCCCTGCCACTGAAATCGCGGGTTCTCACAAATCCGCGGCTTCTGCTGAGTCAGAGGCCACTGCCTCGACACACTCTCTTCCTCATGCTTCAAAGAGGAAGAGAGACGACGTAAAAGATTCCGGCACTTCCAAAGCCGAAGAAGCTGAGCCTTCACATAAAAAGGCAGCTTTTAACCCATACACTGATGCCCTCGTCAGCTCGTGAGTTACTCCTTGCTCTTTACTATTCCTGTTTTGATGTTTCTTGTCTCTTGCTTCTTATACTGCCGCCATTTTATTGTAGTGATGAGGAGGAAGAACAAGCTGTTGATGCTACTGCACGAACGAGTACGTCGCGTACTTTGATTGTGTCGGAAGCTCAACATGATGGAGATGAATCTTCTCCTCCCCAACAAGACATCGTGCAACCATCGCCAGTGGAGAGCCCCCGAGCCTCTCCATTAAAGGGAGCGAGAATGGAACCATCGAGAGATTCTATCCAATTCCCTGGTGGATCTTCGACACCTTCATTGGATGATGTAAACCTTAAATCTTTCAATACTTCAATCATACTGAATATTTGCCGTATATATATTGGTTATATTGACTTCTTTTTCCTCCTTGATCGTTTTTTCAGCCTTTGATGAAAGAATTTATTCGCCTTGGTACCCAATTTGTCAGGTATCGTGACTACACCAAGAAGCTCGAAGGTATTATTGTCTTGTTCTGTTGCTGCATGTATACCATGATTTCATCATAGTATTTATCTGCCGCAATTTTTCCAGGAGATCTTGCGGAAAGCAACAAACGTGCGGACGCTCTTGCTGTTAAGTTGAAGCAGAGCGAAGAAAATCGCCAAAAAGCTGAAAAGGATGCTGCCACCGTTCAAGATCTTCGAGAGAGGCTTCACAAAGCTGAAACTTCATTGAGTGATAACATAACTCAGCAATCAGCTCGAGAGGCAGAAATTCTTTCCCGCTTGGAATCGCAGTGTCGGCGTTTTGTTAGTAAGTTCTCGAATCTTTGATTTGCCTTGGATTATCTTGCGTTTCACCTGTAGTCTTTATTTTTATACAGCTGTCTGATTGTTTGTAGGGCGGACGCATCAAGAATATGAGGTTGACGGTCCTGTGGGTGACGAGCTTCTCGACGCGCTGACCCTTGCCGAAATTCATGGGGATGAAGCACGCGACGGGCTTGAAAATGCTGAAGCTGGCTTGCTGAAGCTTTTCCCTTATTTCTTTCCGAAGAAAGAGACTCCCGCTACCTTTGTAGAGCTCGCAAAAACCTTCAATGGACCCGAAGATCTTGGGCTGAAACTTCGCCAAGAAGGCCTGAAAATTGGCGTTGAAGGCACCATTGCGCTGACTGCTAATAGTCAACAAGACGTCGACTGGTCCAAGGTTGGCAACATAGGGGAGATGGAGACAAAGAAATGGCAATCTCTAATTAGAGCTGCCAAACCTTCTGCAAGACCCATCCTCTCCTTCCTTGGTGTTAAACCAGCGCCTGCTCCAAGCGCATCCAAGCCGGAGGTCAAGTAGACCACCTTGTCTTTTTTATTTCTATCTTTTGATGCTAGCGCCTTAGTCCTCCTGGCGGTGATTAGGTCTTCTAGGGATCCTTCTTTTGTAACAGACATGTATATATTATGAGAATCAATGGAAATCTATCTGTCTCAATGATTGATGTCGACGTTTTTCTATTTTTTCAGTTGATTTTTGACAACTATACGTCCATCCCTGGTTCTTCCGAAGTTTTTCCTTCGTCCCTTCCGAAGAAGTTCTCTGTCCCTGTTAATTTTGTTGATGATTCTGCGAGTAAGGAGCTGACAGAAGAATTGAAAGAACTTCGAGGACAACTTCAATCCGTGAAGAAGCAATCACTTATGCTCATGGAACAATCTCGAGAGTCTTCTGAAAGAGAAAAAATTGCACTCCAACAAGCTCAAACTGCCATTGCTGAGAAGGACTCTGCTGTTGCTGAAGCTGCTGCAGCTACGTCTCGGGAGAATTCTATGCTCCAGCTGCTAATAGATGCTAGCTTGGATATGGCAGGTATGTTTTTATTATCTTTGTCGTGCTTCTTCTTTTTCTTTGCTGCTTGCCTCCTTATTACCCACTGACTTGTTTTAAGAAACAATAGGTGCTTTTTTGGATACTGCTACTGAAGATGAACGTGTCGAGGCTCGTTCCAATGTTCTTCTTCGGCTTGCACATGAACATGGGTCGACTTTTTGGGGCACGCCTGAACGGACTCGCCAAATCGTGAGATTTCAAGATCGCGCGCTTCAGGTTCGCGAGTATCTTGACTTCTGTACAAGGACTTTGTCTCTGGTCTATGGTACCATGTTTCCTCGCAATAAGATGCCAGAGACCCTTCCTGCGTTGATGGACAAATTTCGAGATGCTCCTCGCATCCACGGCTTTGTACGAGCCCAACTAGCTGCTGGCGCAAGGTTTGCGATGATCATGATAAAAATTTGCTACGCGAAGTTAGACGTGGGGCAAATTGTCCCAAAGTGCTTGGAGAAGATGTCGAAGAAGAGAAACTTCGGCAAATATGATGACATTGTTACTCCTGTTGCTGAAGATATGATGGATGAACTTCTTCGGATGGATTCCGAATTCTTCGTGAAGGGTAGCTATGCTGAGCATAGCACGCGCTGTAAATAATGAGCACTTAACCATAGACAATATATTGGGAAATCCTTGAAGACGAACTTGTTCCAAAGTTTGTATCCTGTGTATACGATCTATATTGTAAAGTCATTATATTGTTATTTTTGTCGCCAAGCCCCCGGGCGTTTTGATTGCGATATTGTTGTTTATTATAATGCGAGGTTGTCCCAAGGCAAGATAATATACACTGTGTACTATTTTTTGCGGGTGCAAGCCCCCGAGCTTTTTGTTGATCACTATTTTGTCGACATCTCTTTTTATTTTGGCGAGGTATTTTTTTTTACCAAGGCAGGATGCTTCTTTTGCGTTTATCGACACTGTGTATATATCTATATTGTATCATTTAGGGGGAAGCCCCTGATCCTGTCGAGAAAAAGATGTATAATTCCACTATCTTTATTATATTGCAGCACCGCGGGCCCGCCTCATTAAAAACCTTTCCGGCCCCACTCGGTGCCCGAAAAGGAAAAGAGTGCGTCTGAAAACTCGCGGGCGTTTCAGTACATTGTATGTTTACAGAGGAGACTATATTTTGCTATCTAGGCGTAAAAACGCCTGAGCTGCGCCACGTTCCAAGGATTTGGCTCAACGTTCCCCGTCTTTTTGTCCTTGATTCTGTATGCTCCTCCTTCGATGACTTCTGTGACGATGTAGGGTCCAAGCCATGGTGACTCGAGTTTTTCGTGACTTTTTGATTGAGTCAAAACTAAATCACCAACTTGAAATGATCTTGGCCGCAATCGATCGTGGTAATTCTTCGGTCCTGTTGATATTTAGCGACTCGTGACAGAACTTCGTCTCGAGCTTCGTCGAGTGCATCGACGTCGTCCTCCAAGGCTTTTCTCGAGTTTCTTCATTATATTCTGTAACTCTTGGGGAATCATGCTCGATTTTATCGGCAGGGACTGCTTCTCCCATGGACCAGAAAAAACGGCGTTTCCTGTGTCGCCGTATTTGGTGTTGTTCGGATACTCCACAATACACTTGGCAACTCCTCCGGCCAAGTATGCCGAGCTTTTTCCAGTGGTCCTAGCAGGCGTTTTTTGATGCCATTGCAGATAATGCCATTGGCTTTCTCGACTTGTCCATTGGTCTGTGGATGTGCGACAGACGCAAAACTCAACTTAATGCCCACTTCTGCGCAGTACGCTTTGAACTCCTTGGACGTAAAGTTGCTGCCGTTGTCTGTGACGATGCTATGAGGGACTCCAAATCTGAAGACGATGCTTTTCACGAACTTAATCGCCGACGCACCGTCCGGTGAATTTATCGGTTTTGCTTCGATCCATTTTGTAAATTTGTCGACAGCAACAAGCATATACTCATAACCTCCTGGCGAAGCTTTGTGTAGTTTTCCCACCATATCGAGACCCCATTGAGCAAAGGGCCAAGATAGTGGGATTGGCATGAGTTCTGCTGCCGGAGAGTGAGGTTTGGCGGCAAATCTTTGACACGCGTCGCAAGTTCTCACTATTTCCTTTGCGTCCTCGATTGCCGTTAACCAATAGAATCCTGCTCTGAAAACCTTAGCCGCGATAGCCCGACTGCTCGCGTGGTGCCCGCATATTCCTTCATGCACGTCTTTCAGGATAATTCTTCCTTCTTCGGGTGTAACGCATCTCTATAGCACGCCCGAGATACTTCGTTTGTACAGCTCCCTTTTACCACAGTGAAAGATTTTGATCTCCTGATTATTCGCCTTGCTTCAACTGGGTCGTCGGGTATCGTTTTCCTTAGGATATATGATATGTAAGCCTGCATCCATGGAACTTGCACCATCATGACTAGCTCTTGTTCTTCTTCTTCTTCTGTATCTTTGGTGATACTCGAGGGTTTCTCTTTCTTCTCCTTCTTTGTTTTTGCTGGCTTTGTTGATCTCTCGCTTATCTCTTCCCAAAACACGCCTGGAGGAATCGCGAGACACTGTGACCCGATGTTTGCAAGAACGTCGGCTTCATCATTGCTCATCCTGCTGATGTGGTTTACCTCACAACCATCGAATAACTTCTCCAGCTCATTGTACACCTCTTTGTATGCTATCATACTTTCGTTGACTGCATCGCATTGGTTCATGACTTGCTGTGCCACCAATTGTGAGTCACCGAAAATTTTCAGTCGGGTTGCACCACAAGCTTTCGCCATCTTCATCCCGTGTATGAGAGCTTCATATTCTGCTTCATTATTAGACGTGTTTGGGAACATCATCCGCAAAACGTACTTCAACTTGTCGCCTTCAGGTGATACCAATATCACGCCTGCTCCAGCACCTTCCAGTCTTTTGGACCCGTCGAAGTTCATGGTCCAAGTTCTCGATAAACGGGGGTCCCGTGTTTTGTAGTTCCATCCACTCTGCAATGAAATCTGGTAAGACCTGTGATTTTATTGCTTTTCTTTTTTCATACGTGATGTCCCGAGGAGAAAGTTCTATTCCCCAAAGGGAGACACGACCCATAGCTTCTGGGTTGTTTAGTATATTTGATAAGGGAGCCTCGTTGACCACTATTATCGGGTGCGCCGAAAAATAGTGTCGCAATTTTCTTGCTGTCGTGAATACTCCATATGCCAGTTTCTGATATTGCGGGTACCGCTGTTTTGAGGGCGACAGTACTGATGAAATATACGGCCTCTGAACTCCATGAAGCTTGCCTTCTTCTTCTCTCTCGACTACTAGGCCGTGCTGACCACCTGAGGTGTGGCTGCAATGTACAAGAGGAGAGGTTCTTTGTCTTTCGGTGCCACCAATATTGGTGGTGTTGAAATTGCTCGCTTGAGGTTCTCGAAGGCTCTATCTGCTTCCTCGTTCCATTAAAATTTTTCCCTTGTTTGATCAATGCATAGAACGGCAGCGCCTTTTCTCCTAGCTCCACAATCTGCTTAAAGCTGCGATCGCCTGTTAACTGTTGTATTTCCTTCAGCTTTGTTGGCTTTCGCATAGTAACGATGGCCTGTATTTTTTCGGGATTGGCTTCAATCCCCCTTGCTGATACTAAGAACCCAAGAAGTTCTCCTGCAGGAACTCCAAAAGAGCACTTTGTCGGGTTCAGCTTGAGGCAGAACTTGTCGAGGTTGTCGAAGGTTTCCTTCAAGTCTTTGATCAGAGTCGACCCTTTCTTTGATGTTATTACGACATCGTCAATGTAGACTTGTACGTTTTTCCGATCTGTGTTGCTAGGCACTTCTGCATCATCCGCTGATATGTTGCTCCCGCGTTTTTCAAACCAAAGGGCATTGTTTTGTAGCAAAACACGCCATAAGGTGTGATGAACGCCGTCTTGGCTTCATCTTCTTCTTTTAATCTTATCTGGTTATAGCCAGAATATGCGTCCAGGAAGGAAAGACGTTCGCATCCTGCCGTGGAGTCGATGATTTGATCGATCCTCGGGAGGGGAAAGTGATCCTTGGGACAATGTTTGTTGAGACACGTGAAGTCGACGCACATGCGAAGGACTATTGTGTGTTTTTTCGGCACCATCACTGGGTTAGCTACCCACGTGGCTTCGGTAGATATTTCCCTGATGAAACCAGCATCTTTGAGTCGATCTATTTCAGATAACATGGCTTTGCGGCTAGGCTCCGAAAAACGCCGCAGGTTGCTTTACTGGTCTTGCGAGAGGATCCAAATTGAGGTGGTGCTCGGCAAGTTCCCTGGGTACTCCTGGCATGTCAGCTGGACACCATGCGAAGATTTTCCAGTGCTCACGGAGGAACTCGACGAGCGCTTTCCTATGCGACATCCATGTTTGCGGCAATGGACGTTGTTTTCTTTGGATCTGTCGGTGGATCTGTACCTCTTTTGAATCCTTGGTTGTGTTGAAAGTTGGCTCCTTAGAAGATCTCCCTACCTCTGGCAGCACATCATATCAGTGAACCTTGGCGCCGCATATTCTGCTTGCATCCCGAAAGTTTCGATCGATGAAAATCCTTGTCGCATTTATCAGATAACGCGAAACTTCCTTTGATTGTGATAGGTCCCTTGGGCCCAGGCAACCTCCACAACAGATATGTATAATGCGGCACTGCCATGAACCTAGCATACGCTGGTCGTCCCAACAACTTCGAACTCCAAATTCTCTATCCTGTAGTTTTCTCGGGTTCCAAACTGGACGTCGAGGTTGATTTTGCCCAATGGCTAACTTGGCTTCTCTGGTGTAATCCCATGGAAACGTGTGTTAGTTGGTTTCAAGTTCGCTAGGGATATGTTCATCTTCCTCAATGTATCTGCATACATGAGGTTTAAGCTGCTGCCGCCATCTATGAAAACTCTCGACACGTCAAAACCAGCAATTACTGCAAGATGAGTGCTGATTGTCCAGGTCGAGGAACTTGCTGCGGATGGTCTGCGATTGTGAAGCCGATGTCTTGCCCCGACCAATTTAAGTACTCGATCGTTGGTGGAGGCATCTTCTCTGCCATGAACACTTGTCGCGAGATTACCTTCTGTGCCCTATTTGATGGCCGAGCTTTCTGAATCATCGAGACCGCACCGTTAGAGTTGGGGTCAACATATGGAGGTGGATGTGGTGCTGCCGCAATTCTAAGCTGGTGCCGATTTTCGTCCGTAATTGCGGGAGGAGGTGGGAGATGGATTTCACTCCTTGGCCCCTGGGGGTTTCTGTTCGTGGCTTGGGCGTTTGCGATTCCTGCGGCTCGCAACATTGCCTGAAAGTTTCGGCAGTCTTTCTGGAGATGCCCGACTGCCTTTTCCATTGTTGTCGAGATAAAAATGCATCTGGCACGGACCGTTCATCATCTCTTCGGGGGACACATAAGGTCTTTGAAACCTTGGTCCATTGTTTTGTCTGTTGCCGCGAGAATCACCTCTATTGTCGCCTTGATGCTCGTTACTCCTTTGGTAGTCGTCCCGACTGTTTCCTCCAGGATTTCCTCGAAACCAGCCGATATATGGCCGGGAGCATCGTTGTTGTAGAACTGGCGAGAAAATCGCCTTCTATTTTGATAATTTCGACCACGATCCTCTTCTGGCGACCTGTGTCGCTTGTTGTATATTGCGTCTTCTCCATCTGCCCATTTATTGGCTATCTCCATGAGTGCTGATATGGTCTTAGGGTTAGTTCTCCCTAAGTCCTCGACAAAATCTCCTCGCCGGATTCCTGCCACGAACGCATCTATTGCCCTCTCGTCAGATATATCTTCCGCCGAGTTCTTTATGATGTTCCACCGCTATATGTATTTCCTCATCGACTCATCGTGTTTTTGTCGACACGCTCTCAACTCTTCCAATGACGCAGGTTTTTTGCAGGTGGATCGGAAATTTTTCACGAAGACGTCCTCGAAATTATCCCAGCTGTCGATGGAACTTGGGGGGAGTTTCTTTATCCAAGATCTCGCGGCACCGCTCAAATGAACTTGGATACTTTGCATAGCTCTCTGGTTCCTCCTACCAGCTTCACCATCTCGAGATAATCCACGAGCCAATCCTCGGGATCCTGCCGTCGAATTTCTTGAAATTTTCGGGTAGTTTGAACCCTTTTGGGACTCGAGTCTTTCGAACTCTTCTCGTAAAACACGGGAGCCCACACATATCTTCGTCGGCAAGCTCTGGTGAGTGCTGACGCTCCCTTCTTTCTTGTCGCGCTCTGTCTACCCTTACTTGGACCGCTGTGTCCCTTGCTCCACTTGTTCTTGGGGGGTCTTGAACTGCTGTGTTGGGTCGTGGACTATTTCGCCTAGGATTTTCTTCGGGAGGTGTTGTTGCAAACGCTGTTCCCATTACTCCTACGCCAGCCATCGCCATATTGAACAATGGTTCTCTCGGTCCCCAGGAGGTGGTCTAGACGCAAGGATATAAGCTTGTGTTGCCATGTAACCTGCTTCTGGAGTTTTTGGGATGATATTTCCTCTTTCATCAATCGACATAAAGGACATGTCGAGATTTTGGATTATGCTTCCTCTTTCTGCTTCGGGTATGTTTTGGAGCCGAGACATCGCTCTCTCCGAGCTTCTCTGTGACTATCTCCCGAAGTTCCTGAAAGGCGACTTAACTCGTCGGCCCGCTTGATGCAGAAGCTGCTTTTTCCTCCTATTCAAGGATGCTGTCTGTTTTTCCAACTCTCTCGCTTACCCGAGCAAGTCTATATTGATATGCTTGTAACTCTTGTACGGTAGCAGTAGTATTCATTGGTTCTGATCCATCCATGGCTCTCGCAGCCCTATCCCACGCAGCTTGCGGGAGTTGGACTTTTGCGCGAGTTGAAGATCCGGCATATTTAGTGCCTAGGCCTGTCCTGAGATCAGCGGGATCGACGTATGGATTTCCCAAATCGTCGAAAGCCTCTGACGTTTGTGGTTCTGATGTACCCGCTTCTTCTATTGCACAGATTTGGTGGTATTTTGTGTATTGATTTTTGTCAAGGTTGGTGACACCATCATATAGAGTGGTGAAGACCTTTCCGATGGCGACAGATTTGTCGATGAAGTTGAAGCTGTCGACGCTTTCGGAGTCGCTGCTTATAAAGGAGTCCGCAGACGACTCGAAGGATGTGTTGCTGAAGATCTTGGCGAGCTTTCCGCTTGCCTTGCTGTCGACGAATCGTGGCGACGAAAACTCCTCGTCACTCGACGAAAAGTTTGAATCGACCGCTGAAAATTCCGACGAGATTGGAACTTCGAGACGGTAGGATCCTTCCTTGTTGACGCCAAATCGGAATTCTCCGAACGTCATGATGATGGGCTCCTCCAGATAGGCACATGCATCCATACGGGAGGGTGGGTGAGGAATAAAATTGAATAGATCAGTTTTTTCCTTGTTACCTCGATCCATCGCGTTGCTTGCTGTCGACGAAGTCGAAGATCTTGAACGTGCCATCGAGATCAGCTCCTTGCAACCTCTAATTCCCACACGGCGCCAATTGACAAAGGATTAACTTGTCAATGCCTACAGATTGTAGACTAGGGTTTGCTAGAAGTAGAGGGCAAGTAGATCTTGAAGGTTCAGGCGAAAAGTACTCGACGATTACGAAAACTAGGGTTATGTTGACAGTAGATTCGATCCTTTCTTTGTCCCTCGACTCCTTATATAGGAGGCGGAGCGAGGGTTTCGTGATACACAAGTTACGGTTCGAGGGTTTTGTATCCAACCCGTAAGATTACAAATCTCTATCTTTCCTAATACAAACTATCTTTCCTAATCATTAAACGGGGGCTTCCGAGTCTTCTTATTCTTCGAGTTCTGGGCCTTCAATAAACCCCGGGTACCATCTTCGGAAGGCCCATTGGGGATGCCTATGTCAGCCCCCTCAAAGAAATCGGAAGCAATTGCATCATAATCACATGGCAGTCGTGAGACTTCAGGTTTTGGAACTTTTTGTCCGCCATGTTTATTATTGCCTTTATATTCGACGAGAAGCCAGACGGGACCTTCATACTGCTCAGGCATTCAAAAAAGATGACCTTCTCTTCTTTGGTAAGAGCGTAGCTGGCACGACCTTGAAACCATTCCGGATGCCGGTCATCGGGGTCTTTCAAACGTTGCTGGTCCTGCCGTGCTTCCTTTGTATCATTTGTCTTCCCATACACGCCCAAGAAGCTTAGCAGGTTCACGCAAATATTCTTCGTAACATGCATCACGTCGATTGCAGAGCGGACATCTAGGACTTTCCAATATTATAGCTCCCAAAATATAGATTTCTTTTTCCACATGGGTGCGTGCCCGTCAACTCCCTGCGGAACTGATTGTCCACCAGGACCCTTTCTAAAGATGACTTTCAAATCCTTGACCATATCAAATACCTCAGCACCAGTACGTTCCGCAGGCTTCGGCCGGTGATCTGCCTTGCCGTTGTAATGATTGCCTTTCTTTCTTACGTTATGATTTCGGGGAAGAAATCGACGATGCCCCAGGTACATGTTCTTCTTACAATTTGGCAAATATACACTTTCAGTCTCATGTAAGCAGTGCGTGCATGCATTGTATCCCTTATTTGTCTGTCCCGAAAGGTTACTAAGAGCAGGCCAATCGTTGATGGTTACGAAAAGCAACGCTCGTAGGTCAAATTCCTCTTCTTTGTGCTCATCCCACACACGTACACCAGGTCTTCCCACAACTGTAAAAGTTCATCAACTAATGGCCTTAGGTACACATCGATGTCGTTGCTGGGTTGCTTCGGACCTTGGATGAGCACTGGCATCATAATGAACTTCCACTTCATGCACAACCAAGGAGGAAGGTTGTAGATGCATAGAGTCACGGGCCAGGTGCTATGGCTGGAGCTCTGCTCGCCAAAAGGATTCATGCCATCTATACTTAGACCAAATCTTATGTTCCTTGCATCAGCTGCAAAATCTTTAAACTCTCTGTCGATCTTTCTCCATTGCGTTCCATCAGCGGGGTGTCTCAACTCCCCGTCCGACTTACGGTCCTCTTTGTGCCATCGCAACAACTTGGCATGCTCTTTGTTCCTGAACAGACGTTTCAACCGTGGTATTATAGGAGCATACCACATCACCTTGGCGGGAACCCTCTTCCTGGGTTTCTCGCCCTCAACATCGTCACCAGGGTCATCGCCTCTGATCTTATAACGCAATGCAGTGCATACTGGGAATTCATTCAAATTCTCATTCACCGCGGTAGAGGATGCAGTCGCTAATGCATGCATGTATCTTCAGAACTTCTAAACCTAGAGGGCAGACAACCTTCTTTGCTTCGTACGTACTGGAGGGCAACTCGTTATTCTTTCGAAACATATTCTTCAACATTTTCAGCAAATTTTCAAATCCTGAGTCAGCTACACCTTCCCGTGCCTTCCATTTCAGCAAATCCAGTGTGCATCCCAGCTTTTTCAGACCATTATCGCATCCTGGGTACAACGACTTTTTGTGATCCTCTAACATGCGATCCAAATTCTCCCTCTCCTTTTCAGTTTCGCAGCGTCTCCGTGCATCAGCAATGATCCGACCAAGATCATCACGGCTCATCACGTGCCTCTTCTTCACCTTCCCCTTCACCTTCCCCTTCACCTTCCCCACCATCAGCATCCTCCATGAAAATATCACCGAAATGATCAGGATAGTTGTCATCGATGATATCATCCCCTTCTTCATCTTCTTCCATTCTAACCCCTCTTTCTCCATGCTTGGTCCAACAATTATAGCTTGACATGAAACCGTGCCGAAGCAGGTGCATGTGAACTTCTCTTGAGGAAGAGTAACCCTTCTGATTCTTACAGGCAACACATGGACAGATAACAAATCCCCCCTGCTTATTCGCATTAGCCACTACGAGGAAATCTTTCAAACCCGTAATGAACTCGCCGGAGAGTCGGTTACTGTACATCCATTGCCGATTCATCTGCATTATTATTATATAAAGTATATAATTAACCATCATGCATTTGTTAAACTAACTAGCTAGCTAGAAATAATAGAAATTAAACAATAAACTACACACATGCATATTTTATCAATGACACATGAAAGGTTCAAGTTGCTAACCGCGATCGAGGAGGAAAAATAAATGAGAAAGCTCAAGTGTGGCTCGGACACTTCATATCATGTTTCTTTCATTCTCTCGGGCATTTCATCGAACACCTTGTGTGCATAAGAGGAACCAAAAGCAAACCCACCACCCACTTGTGAAGATTGTGAAGAGAAGTGGCACCAAATGGCTAAGTGAGTGTGCTGAATGGTATATATAGGGGTGGGCCTTTAGTCCCGGTTGGCCTGGCCAACCGCGACTAAAGGCCTTCGGGCACCTTTTTTAGTCGCCGCCAACCGGGACTAAAGCCCCTCCCGTCCCCCAGCTGTCGAGCGAGCCCGCTGGGCCCAGACCTTTGATCGCGGGTCGTCTCCCGAACCGCGACTAAAGACCCCTTTAGTCGCGGTTTGAATATTTTGGGGACTAATGGGGGTGGATGGAAGCCTCTTTTTCTACTAGTGATTAGTTTGATATAGTTGATTTAATAATGGATGGTGATGACGCATCTTCCCGTCAACAGCTTTGTTCCTGCCTAGCTCATGTGATTTTTTTGGTAGCACCTTAGAGCAGTGTACAACATTGTAAATTTCTAAATAATGTAAGAAGAACTTACAATCAAGCGTCCTAGTAGCTCCAGGACAGTGTAAGCATCTGGCTGCTACACTCCCACTGCTCTGTCATTAGCTACTACGTGATGTTTGTAGGTAGTTCAGTGGATAGTTTGATTCAGATCACATTTCTCGCTTGTTGTATTCAATTGCATGCGAGTGTTGGATGAGATGCATACCTTGACACCAACATGGCCATCCACCTCTTCCATAATGTCTTGCCGATGATCCATTGCTTGTCAAGCGGCAGTGATTGACGCTGCCAACTCTGTCGGAACAAACATCTTCGACGTCGATTGCTTTTGGTATAGAGCAAGGTGGCGACACGAGTATCACGGATCATCGTGATGCACACCGCTCGAACATCACTAGTGGTTGCCTCTTGTTTCTCCATCCAAGCATGGTCCCGTGATTTCGGGGGCCTTGGACATAAATTAGAATATGTGCCCTCTAGAAAATATAGTACCACATATGAAATTCACCAACAAATTGCATCAAAATAGATATAGTTAGAGGAATAACTTCTATGAAATTGTATCACCAGTGGTTCATTTTCCTCATGGCGTGGCCAGGTGAGGGTGGTGATGGGCGTCTCGACCGCATACGAGATCAAACCAACTTGTATTTACATATCAAGCCAAACCGCCTTCAGAGTGCGATGGTAGAGGACGTACTAAATCTTTGATATGACTAACTGATTGCACAAAGAGCATGTTTTGTGATATAAAATATATAATCTGTCAGACAACAATTACAATCAGCCAACATGAACAATACTAAGACTACAATTGGATATTATAAAAGGCTTACTAGGGTTGAGCCGTTGCGCCACTACTTTTCCACCACGGCCAGCGACAAACATGATGAGAATACATCTGTTAGCGTGTATATAGCGTGTATATCCTATGTAACATGTGTATGTAACCCTAACCCTAATTGGCCTTTGAGCCCTATATAAATACCCAGGAACCCCACGTCATTACGTGCGAAGCTTCCCCCAAATCTCCCTCTCTCACGTTTCTACATGGTATCAGACTAAATACGATCTACAACCCTAGCCGCCGCTCGCGCATCCCACCTCCGCTCTGATGTCGCGCGCCGCCCACCTCGATGCGATCTCTGGCGCGATCGTTCCCGCCGGCGGTGTTCCTCCCGCTGGTATCCCACGCCAACTCGGCCCGGTCGTCCTCTCCTTCGAGGCCGCCAACTACACCAAGTGGGCTATCTACATGCGTGCGTCGCTCGGCCGGTCCGGTCTTCTTGGCCATATCGACGGCACCGTCGCCGCCGCCGCTACCGACCCCGCCTGGACCTCCGACGACTACACCGTCCTCAACACCCTGCACGCCGCCATCGACGAGGATGTCGCCGACATGGTGCTCGCCAGTCACCAGACGGCGCGTCAACTCTGGCTCGCCATCCTCGAGCTGTTCTCCGCTAACAAAGCCAGTAAGGCGATCTACCTCGACAACGATTTTCGCCAACTTGTGCAGGGCGACATGTCGATCACCGCATACTGCCGCCGGCAGAAGCAGCTCTCCGACGCCCTCGCCGACAACGACTCCCCGGTGAACAACCGGGCCCTCGTCCTCAACACCCTGCGCGGCCTCGGTCCGCGGTTCTCCTCCGCCGCCACGAACATCTCCATGACCGAGCCGTTGCCGACGTTTCTTCGTGTCCGCAGCATGCTCCTTATGGAGGAGATGCAGCAGGCCAACGCTGCTGCTAACGTTGCCTCGACTGCCCTCGTCGCCCAGGCCCGCGCTCCTCCTTCCCCTACCTGCACCGGCACCGCCCGCCGCGGTGACTCCTCCACTTCCGGCAAGCCCAAGCCGGCCTACAAGCCCAAGACGAAGACCGGCGGACGCAACGGCGGTGGCCCCTCCCGCACCGCTACCCCCGCACCCACTGGCCCGTGGGTGTGCTTCTCCCCTGGCGGATCTCAGTGGCGTGCACCGTCCGGCCCGGGCATCCTCGGCCCTCGCCCCCAAGCGGCCTACACCACCACGAGCGCCCCCCTGTACCAGGCTGCCGCGTCTCCGTTTGCCTCGACGTCGTGGGACAACTCCGCCCTCATCGCTGCCCTCAACAGCCTCATGCAGCAGGGTGGTTGGGTCATGGACTCTGGAGCGTCCTCGCACATGACCAATGATGATTGTAACATCTCCTTCACAGCACCTCTCTCTTCTCCACACTTTGTCACCGTCGGCAATGGCCAGACCGTGCCAATCTCTTCCTCTGGTCACACTAGTTTTCATACTCCATGTGGTCACACGTTTAAACTCAACCATGTCTTACTTGTTCCTCACTTAATTCGCAATCTTCTTTCCATTCGCAAATTCACACGTGATAACAATTGCTCTGTTGAGTTTGACGCCTTTGGTTTCTCTGTGAAGGACCTGAAGACTCGTCGCGTGATTCTTCGTTGCAATAGCGACGGAGATCTCTACACCTTTCCCGGCACACCACGTCGGCCGCCTCCCACCGCCATGCTTGCCACCACCTCCGCTGAGTTATGGCACCAAAGCCTTGGTCACCCAGGACAAGATGCTATGTCGACTCTTCAGCGTTTATCTTTCATCCAATGTAATAAAGCTCGCCGTACATCCGTGTGTCATGCTTGTCAGCTCGGGAAACATGTACGGCTGCCATTTAGCTCGTCAGTATCAGCGACTAGCGCACTCTTTGATTTGATACATTGTGATTTGTGGACATCACCCATTATAAGTAATTCTGGTTTTCGATACTACCTTGTTATCGTTGATGACTTCTCCCACTTTTATTGGTCATTCCCCTTACGCCAGAAATCATGTGTCTCGCGCACCCTCGCCACCTTTTTCTCCTATGCTCGCACACAGTTTGGCGCCACCATACGATCATTGCAAGCAGATAATGGCACTGAGTTTGTTAACTCCGCTGTTGAGTCTCTTCTCGCCACGCATGGTACGGCCTTGCGCCTATCGTGCCCCTACACCTCTCAACAAAATGGCAAAGCTGAGAGGGCCATCTGCACCCTCAATGACACCATGCGCGCCCTCCTGTTCCACGCCCATCTTCCATCCACCTTCTGGGCTGAAGCTCTTGCTACTACCACCTATTTGATCAATAGGCGCCCGTGCAAAGCCATAACATCACGTGTGCCGTATGAACGCCTCCATGGTCGTCCTCCTCCCTACGACACACTCCGCGTCTTTGGCTGTCTTTGTTACCCCAACATTGCCTCCACCGCCAAACACAAACTTAGCCACAGATCAGTTCCTTGTGTGTTCCTTGGCTATCCATCAAACCATCGCGGGTATCGCTGTCTCAATCCCTCGAGAGGCAAAATACTAATCTCCCGTCATGTTATTTTTGATGAGACTGTATTTCCCTTTCAGCTCTTGGAACAGCAATGGGTTTCCTCTCCTCGGCGCTTGGACTTCCTCTTCGCCGACCCACCAGCAGCCACGCCTTCGACAACGCCCGCAGCTTCGGCTCGCGTCACGGCCACCCGCGGACGGCCGGCCGCTGCTTCTCCGCCACGAGCCTCGGCTGCTGCTCCTACGGCTCCTCGCCAGCCCGCCGTGGTGCCACGCCAGCCTGCCGTGGCACCGCACCAGCCTGCCGTGGCCTCGAGCCAGCCTGCCGCGGCTCCCCGCCAGGCTGCCGTGCCTCCTTCCCCTGCCATGGCACCCGCCGCTGCTGCGTCACCCAGCGCCATCGACGCTGCCTCGACACCGCCTGCTCCTCCGCGCATGACACGGTCTGGCCGGGTGCTGCGACGCCCTGATCGGCTGAACCTCTCCGCCGTCACTACATCCGCGTCTCCGGTTCCAACCATCTTTCGCCAGGCCCTAAAGGACCCTCTCTGGCGTGCAGCTATGGCGGACGAACACCAGGCCCTCCTCGACAACAACACCTGGTCTCTCGTTCCTCGCCCTCCTCATGCAAATGTGGTCACCGGTAAATGGATTTTTCGGCACAAATTTCACTCGGATGGAACTCTTGCTCGGCAGAAAGCTCGCTGGGTGGTTCGTGGATACTCTCAGCGTCCAGGCATCGACTACGATGAGACATTCAGCCCTATTGTCAAGCCTGCCACCATTCGTCTCGTCCTCACCATTGCCATCTCCAGCTCTTGGCCCATCCGCCAGCTCGATGTCAAGAATGCCTTTCTCAATGGCAACCTGGATGAAGTGGTCTACTGTCAGCAACCACCAGGCTTTGTTGATGCTTCTCGCCCTGACTATGTCCGTCGTCTTCACAAGTCTCTCTACGGATTGAAGCAGGCTCCTCGTGCATGGTACCAATGCTTCGCTACTTACCTAGCCACATTGGGTTTCCATGCATCTGTCACGGACACCTCCTTGTTCGTTCTCCGCTCTGGAGGCAACACAGCCTACTTACTCCTCTATGTGGATGACATCATTGTCACGGCCTCGTCCACTGAGTTTCTGCAGCAGCTCCTTCACCGGCTGCATAGTGAGTTTGCTATGACTGACCTTGGTGATCTTCACTTCTTTCTTGGGATTGGCGTTACTCGTTCCGCCACTGGTTTATTCCTCTCACAGCGCCAGTATGCCCTGGATGTTCTTCAGCGTGCTGGCATGGCTGAGTGCCACTCTGCAGCTACTCCGATTGATACTCAAGCGAAGCTTTCTGACACAGAGGGCGAGCTCCTGTCTGACGCTACTGAGTATCGAAGTCTAGCTGGTGCACTTCAGTATCTTACCCTTACCCGACCGGACATTTCCTATGATGTGCAACAGATCTGTCTTCATATGCATGCTCCTCGTGCACCGCATCTCGCTCTTGTCAAGCGGGTTCTTCGGTATGTCCGTGGCACTTTGGAGTATGGTCTGGCTCTTATTGCTTCTTCATCTACCACATTGACAGCTTATTCTGATGCGAATTGGGCTGGATGTCCAGACTCTCGCCGCTCGACATCTGGGTATTGTGTCTATTATGGCGACAGTCTCATCTCCTGGTCGTCCAAACGACAGACCACTGTCTCACGCTCGAGTGCGGAAGCTGAGTATCGTGCTGTCGCTCATGCTATTGTGGAATGCTGTTGGCTGCGGCAACTTCTGCAGGAGCTCCATCGTCCTCTTCACTCCGCCACACTTGTCTACTGTGACAATGTGTCTGCCATCTACATGTCGTCCAATCATGTGCAACACCGACGCACGAAGCATATTGAGATTGACATTCACTTCGTCCGTGAGCGAGTCTCCCTTGGTGAAGTTCGGGTTCTACATGTTCCCTCCTCACTTCAGTTTGCTGATGTCATGACCAAGGGCTTGCCGACTCAGATCTTCCTCAACTTCCGATCCAGCCTTTGCGTTCGGAAACCTCCCGCTGCGACTGCGGGGGGGTGTTAGCGTGTATATAGCGTGTATATCCTATGTAACATGTGTATGTAACCCTAGCCCTAATTGGCCTTTGATCCCTATATACATACCCAGGAACCCCACGTCATTACGTGCGAGGCTTCCCCCAAATCTCCCTCTCTCACGTTTCTACAACATCAATTAATCGGTTCAGATTTTCTGACTTAAAGTTAGGTGACTCAGAGTTATTTCTATGGATCTGATTTTTTTCTCAACTTTTTAATTGATCACTAATTCCATATTACAAATATAAAGCTATAATTCCTACTTTATTTTTTTCCTAATTCCTAAATCATACTGAACCCCAGTCTGCCTTCGCAGCTTTGTGTGGCGAACCACCAGTTTTTTTGTTTGAGGGTTTATGGCTTCTTTTTTTTACTCCACAAACCGTGGTACAATAGAAGGATCTGGTTAATTTAGGAGCCACACATGGCGACCATGATCTAGAGATTAGAGAAAGAAACCTACAAAATTATGCATGCTTATTTGAAGTTATTCGTTCACGAGTAAAAGTGACCGAAGCGAATATCAGCTTCCGATGGTCTATCTCTCGGAATGTGATGCCAATGAAAGGAAGGCCAATGAAAATATCCAAAAGTAGAATATAAGAAAATGGTGAGAACAAGAAATTAACAAAGTAAATCGGATGAAAAATGAAGAAATAGAAGAGGGAAAAAACGTGAGTAATTTGCCGGCCCAATTAGGGTAGCGGCTCAATTGGGCGGCTTAGACAGAAAACCGTCCTGGGCTCCCTCCCATGTGCACTAAATGGCACATCTAACTGGCTTGCTATTTTTAGGGCCATCCTGCTTATCGTACAGACAATCCGTAACAATAGACCGGGCAAGGCCTTAGTAACAGAACTGTTGGCTAGAAAAGGCCTAATGAAGTAATGAATGCTAAATAAAAAGGCCTAACGAATGATACAGAGCTACACCATCCGAATTCTGCACCTACAAAAGTGAATAAATAAGAATAATTAAGCACCTTGTATATTAAAAAAACAAGGACATGTGCCTAGGCTTGTAGCAGATATGACTATGTTTGAATAATAAAGGTAATTACTCTGTCAAAAAAAAGGACATGCGCTTTTCCTTGACGGCGACTATTCATGTAGGGGATAGAGAAGTTCAAAAGTAGCTTTTGATGTGCAGGACCATGCAGACGATGGGACAAGTGCGTACCAGCATTTGCATACATTATTTGGCTCAAGGTTCAAGGACTATATATGTACTGTGGATAGATGGGGATGGCATGACGGTGATTATACCAGCACATATATTATCTACGATCGAATACAATATATTTAGTATTAATTATTGTTATATTTTGTTGCTATTATCATTTGACCAATCATTGTGCCTGCACACTGTAGTAGATTTCACATATGCATGGGTACCACAATGTGTTCCTAACTTCCTTATCGAGCACAGTTACGTATTGATTTCCTGTCCAGTCAAGTGTCAATCGACATCATAGATATCCCCTGGAAAAAATATCATGTCCAGACAGAAGGAAATGAAGCCTTTCTCAGTGTGGTTAAATGTAGTTTAACAACTTTGGCACGTATTGACTTGAGGTATTGAACTCAGGCCTTTGCACTCTTACGTCGAATTTTCTAAACAACACGCACGGTATGCATGTCCTCTTGGATCACACACAGCGTACAGCGATGATCTTGTCCGTACCGTGCGTGCCCGGCTGTCCTCGTGATCAAATCTGTCCATATATTATACGTCTTAATGTCCTGTTGTCGTTCAGAAGATAATTCAGCTAACAAAATTAGCACGTGCTAGCTTCCACTTTGCTTCATGTTGTATGGAGACGCTGGTGCGCGCACCCGTGCTGCTACGAGCGGATATTACCACGCCGCTAGTTTTCTAGGGCTTATGCGACAAACAAATACTAAACAAATACTCCCTCCATCTCAGTTTACTAGTCTTCCCTGTATCCCTAGGTCGCCAATTTGACCTATATAATTTAAATTATATAATGCAAAAATTATATCATTAGAAAATAGAACATCTAAACTTTCTAATGGTATATTTTTTATAATATATAACTAGTACTAACTTGATCAAATTTGTGACCTAGAGGTACGCGCACGCCTAATAAACTGTGAAAGAGGGAGTAGTAGTATTCCGTACAACCATAAAAACATGTTAGAGATTTATTAAAATTATATGTTCTTTATAGACAAAGGTGATAGTTGTAAAGAACCTTTCCATGTGCCTACAATGTCACGGTCTATGTCCACCTAGCATTTACGAAACCGCACAGGATCTCTTACTCATTTTCCTCTTGATATATTGTACTTGTTTCTCCTCGACGCATCTCCTCCATGCATCATGCATGGTTCTTCTTCCTCAAGTTCTCCTCTTCTACACTGACTTCATGCCGCCTTTTCCTCTCCATGGCTGTCAGTATCCCGATACATATCGTAGTATCTTACTGTTTTACGATACTACGGTAATTCAATCGATACATATAATGGTGGTATCTTAATCTAGTAGAATCTTAGTCGTAACCCGATATGTATCATGATATCTTTTGTATCCCGATATAAAAGTGATAACGTATGATCCCACGCCTATGCTAAAAGATATGGACACAACTATATGGCAAGCTCAAGAGTAAAAGTTATTTTATAGTCTCAAGGCACTAGTGGAAAACAGGCCTAATGTCGCGGGTCGTATGACCCTTTTGTCACGCGGTCAGGCGCGACAAGGGAGGCGCGACAAAAGGTCCACCTTTTGTCGCGGGTCTCTTACGACCCGCGACATAAGGTCCACCACGTGGCAGCCGCGGGGCGCGCAGGGGACAGGCCCTTTTGTCGCGGGTGGTATTACCACCGCGTCAAAAGGCTCTACGTGGCGGCGCACAACGCTGTCGTTTAGGGTTTGAGGGGTGCAGCACCCCCCCCCCCCCCGCCACCTCATTTTTTCATTCGAAAATAAAAGTTGCATATATTTGTACGCTACTAGAAGTGGTACACGTTCATTCATTATATATATATATAGATCGATCAAACAAATATTGGAAGCAAATTAAAGTTGATTCCCCTTTACATGTAGATTCCCCTTACATACATATATATATATATATATATATATATATATATATATATATATATATATATATATATATACATTTAGCTCACGATCGACAAGCGGTACTAACGACCGTCTATTTGGAGGTAGAGCTTCTATTTGGACTAAACAAGCCTTTGTTGTTTAGTACTTCTTTAACCAAAAGTCCCGCCAGTTCCTCCGCAATTCCTAGTAGGTGTTCCTTTGGTTGGAGTGTGTCCCGCATGTAGTCGACCTATATAGGAAAATGAGATGAGTATGACTATATCAATGTTGATAACGAAATATTGACGAAAATAAATAAAGTTGTGAATGTTATTGCTTACGTTGAATTTATTATTGTTCTGCTTCTCAGTGGTTAACATGCGAATGGACTCGCAAACGTAGTATCCACATAGATTCGTCCCTTGTGGCTGCTGAGGGCACGGTACAGGAGTAAATGTTAGCTTCTCTGCGCAGGTACTCTGCTTATGATGGTTCTTGAAAGCTGTCCAAGCCCTGCCAAGCAAAAGAATGATTGAATGAGTGGATAATTAATTGATATCTCACGAAAGATATAGCGCGGCGATGAAGGAAATTACACTTGGAGCAACTTCTGCAAGGCGCGTGTTTGCGAGAGGTTGAGGGGTGTCGGCGCGTGTTTGCGAGAGGGAGAGGGGGTCGACGTCGGTTGTTTGCGAGGGGGGAGGGGGTCGACGGCGGGTGTTTACTAAACTAAAACTTAAACTCTAAAACTAACTAATTACAAAAATACTGAAATACTTACAAAAAGATTTAAACTAACTAATTACAAAAACTAAAATAATCTATATATATACTAAAATACTAAAATACTTACAAAAAGATTTAAACTAACTAATTACAAAAACTAAAATAATCTATATATATTAAAATACTAAAATACTTACAAAAAGATTTAAACTAACTAATTACAAAAACTAAAATAATCTATATATATACTAAAATACTTACAAAAAAAACTTACTAAATACTAAAATACTTACAAAAAAACTTACTAAATACTAAAATGAACTAACTAATTAACCCACTAACTAATAATTAACTCAAAAATTAAAAAAAAGAGGGCCGGGGGCGCCGGCTGACGGCGGCGCGCGGTTGGTGGTCTACCTGCGCGCGCAGCGGGCGGAGGGGGCGCGGCGGCGGGGTCGGCACGGCGCACGGCGGCACAGGCTGCACACGGCGCGCCGCGCAGCGCACAGAGAGCCGGCGGACGGCGCGGCGGCTCAGACGGGCGCGGCGGCGCGGAGAGGGCGCGGAGAGGGCGCCGGAGGAGCTCGACGCGGCGACGGCGGCGGCGCAATTTTTGCTAAGTGAATGGCCTCCGGGTGTCGCGGGTGGGGGCTCCGCCCGCGGCGGTAGGTATTTATACCTACCCCCTTTTGTCGCGGGTCGAGCCATGGCCCGCGATAAAAGGGGGTAGGAGCTGATCCGTGGCACAGCCCATCCAACGGCTCTGGCCGTTTGAATCCAACGGCCTAGAGCCGTTGGATGGGTTGTGCCACGGATCAGGTCATCTCCCCTCTTCACCCCTTTTCTTTTTTCTATTTTAAATTAATAAAACTATTATTTCAATAACTTTTGAATGGTAACTCAAATACAAATGTTTTATATATGAATATTGATCAGAAAAAGCTAATGAACATTAATATGCCATCCATATACCTATTTGCATCTCGCATCATATGAAACGGATAGTCGTGTATGTTTCACCCCTGTGCACCGCCGCCGTGCCACCCGTGTCGCGTCCCCGTGCCACGTGTCGCCACCGCTTCCACGTGCCTCGCCCCGCCGACGCCGGTGTGCGACGTGTAGCCACCGCTACACGTGCCATGCCCCGCGTGCGCTATATAGAGCGACGAGTGCGGGCGCAACCACACGTCGCCACCGCCTCCCTCCCTCTCTCTCCGCTCATTCATCTCCGGGATGCCTCCATGTCGTCGAGGGGCGTCCGGTTTCGTGGCGTTCGAGTGCGTCCGAGCGGTAGGTTCACCGCGAGATACGCGCCGGTGGCTTCCGCCTCACCCTTGGCACGTACAACACGCCGGAGGAGGCGGCGCGCGCTTACGACGCGGCGGCGTGGCGCTTTCGGCGGCCAGGGCACAACATGAACTTCCCGGATGTTGAATCGCTAGAGGAGGCGGAGTTCCTCGCGCCACCGCCGTGCCTCATCGACGACGAGGACCGGCCGGCACCGCCAGTGCAGCGCAGGATCGCCATTGCCGAGCGCGACGAGCAGTTGATGCGCCAGTGGAGGGCGCAGTTCCCCAACGATGTCGACAACACCGACGCGTTCTTTGCTAACCTTAGGGCACAACGCAGGTCCAACAGGCGCCACCGTCGGGCCGTCGCCGCCTTCGAGCTTGAGAACCCGAATACAACTTGGACCGAAAACGACCCTCGGTGGGATGACATTTGGACGGAGACAACCTCCGACG
Organism: Lolium multiflorum; assembly: GCA_030979885.1. Lineage (NCBI taxonomy): Eukaryota > Viridiplantae > Streptophyta > Magnoliopsida > Poales > Poaceae > Lolium > Lolium multiflorum. Next base: position 26,734 of record JAUUTY010000262.1, read on the forward strand.
ACGAGTAGAGACTAGACTAGTAATTTATCTATTTTATTGTAATTTCAATAAAGTCGTAGTCGGTTCTATTAGTTTAAATTTAGTTTATAAAGTCGTTGTCGGTTGTTTTTGTTCAATAAAGTGGTTGACACGAAATTTATTACGATTGAACTGAAATTAAAGTACAGAGCTCAACTGAAAATTAAGATACATGGCCAGATTCGAATGTTGGAGCCATTCAATCATAGTCGTGCCTAGCCCTATAATAGTCGCCATTGTAGTCATCATAGTCGCCGACGTCATCGTCGCTAGCATCGGGGTCGCGGTTGTCGAACCTCGGCGGATGACCACGCGTGGGCTGGGATTGAGGGTAGCGCAGGCGGGGGCCACGATAGGCCATGGCGCTCTGGAGAGTCCGGCCGCGCCACCACATCCGACGGCCGGCCTCGTTGAAGTTCGAAGGAGGCGGGCCGTCCTCCTCGTACCTGGCAACCGCCCTCTCACGCCGATTGATGAAGAAGCTGTCCCAAGTCGGGCTGTAGTCGGGATGCCACTGGGGATTCCTCCGCTGCTCAGGCGTGAGCTCGAAATAGTAGTGGTTCGTGATGGCCATCTCGCGTGCACACCTAGAGGGATAGGAGGGACCGGTACGCCTCCGACGCTCAGCAACCAGCCGGTCGGACGCGGTAGCCGGGCGGCAGGGGTAGTTCGAGGCGCAAAGCGCCTCCGCCTCCCGGGGTGTTAGACATACGATGGAAGCCATGGGAGAGAGTGATGAGGTTTGCAGATATGAGTCCAAGCCTACATATATATAGTGGAAAAATGGCGGGAATGCGGGAAGAAAATAGGCGGGAACGAAGTGGCGCGCGAAACTTTCATCCCGGGTGGAGGCTCAAACCGGGACAAAAGACTGGGGGAGGCTTATCTAGGAGGGCTTTATCTGGGGGGATGATGTGCGGGTAACCTTTTGTCACGGTTGGTGGCTGCAACCGGGACTAAAGCTGTCGGCAGGATAAGGATGTGTCGGTAACCTTTTGTCACGGTTGGTGTAACCGGGACTAAAGCTGTCGGCAGGATAAGGACGCGTGGGTGGACGCACTGCTCGATGAGATAAAGCATGTAGCGCACGACGCCCTGTCGAAGGAACAAGACAAAGTAGAAGCGGTGCCGTGCCTATAAAAGGAGCATCGATACGCCTTGCTGCAGATCAACAAGCCAAGCACAGTTTCATTCCCATGGATGAAGGAAAGGGTTGGGAAATCTCCCGTGTGCAGCTTCTCGAAGATGTCGTTGGTGCACACGCCCTACGGCATCTTCGGAAGCTGCTCCTCGGAAAATTTCCCTGCAAGCCCGTGAAAGACTCCGCTCTAACAGTGTTGGGGAAAGGGTTCTCATTATTACATAAATGTAGAGATTGTCTTGGGAACTATATATGAAGAATACATTATTACATCCCGTCTAGTGATCTCACACCGTAGCCATGGAGAATCTTCATCATTTAGTAAGATGCTTGGGTCAATTTTCACCGTGAAGGGCGGAATTTCTTTAAACTATTATAATCTTCTGACATGTCTGCTTGTCATCCACTCCCACGATGTTTTTTTCCCCGAAAGAACTATGTGGCTTTGCTCCTCGGTTGATTATGTATTTTGTTGATTTCTTTTTCTTGATTTGCTAGACATGTCCTTCACGTAGAAAACTTGAGCCACCTCGCTGCTAGGACAAATGCTCGTCCAGGTACGCAAGATTGTTGGGATCCACTGTTATCATACCGTACTTATCGTCAATATGTATACCGCTGAGCTTCACCCATTTGCACCGAAACAAAGGGACCTTAAAAGTGGGACCATAGTCAAGTTCCCATATCTCCTCTATGTATCCATAATATGTGGTGGTCTGCCCATTCTCGTCTTTTGCATCGAAGCGGACACCGCTATTTTGGTTGGTGCTCTTTTTATCTTGGGCGATCGTGTAAAATGTATTCCCATTTATCTCGTACCTTGGAATGTACATATGTTTGAAGATGGTAACCTAGCCAACAAGTACAGCTGCTCCACAGCAGATGGGTCATTAATGAGATGTCTTTGCAACCAACTGCCGAAGGTATTCATGTGTTCACGTGTAATCAAGGACTCGGGCTGGCCCGGGTTTATTTCTCGTAAAGCATTCTTATGTTTCTCGATGTACGGAGCCACCAAGATGGAATTGTATAGAACTGTGTAGTGTGCTTGATTGAAAGAAATCTTGTCCCTGCACACCGTTGCTTTCCTTCCTAGTGTGCCTTTTCCAGTCAGCCTCCCCTCATACCGAGATTCAGGAACACCAATCGGCTTAAGGTCAGAAGAAAGTCAACGCAAAACTCAATGACCTCCTCAGTTCCGTAGCCCTTGAGATACTTCCTTCCGGCCTAGCTCGGTTATGAACATATTTCTTTAAGACTCCCATGAACCTCTCGAAGGGGAGCATATTGTGTAGAAATACAGGACCGAGAATTCTAATCTCTTCAACTAGGTGAACGAGGAGGTGCGTCATAATATTGAAGAAGGATGGTGGGAACAACAACTCGAAGCTGACAAGACATTCGACCACATCTTCCTGTAATCCCGACAAAGTTTCTGGATCCATTACCTTCTGAGAAATTGCGTTGAGGAATGCACATATCTTCACAATGGCTAGTCGAACATTTTCTGGTAGAAGTCCCCTCAATGCAACCGGAAGCAATTGTGTCATAAGCACGTGACAGTCATGGGACTTCAGGTTCTGGAATTTTTCTCCTTCATATTTACTATCCCCTTTATATTCGACGAGAAACCAGACGGAACCTTGATACTGAATAGGGCTTCAAAAAGATCTCCTTCTCTTGTTTGGTAAGAGCGTAGCGGCAGGCCCTTCAAACTGCCCTGGATGATTGCCGTTTCGTCCTTTATGACGTTCCGGGTCCTCCCGTGCTTCGTTGTATCTTTGTCTTTCCATACACGCCCAGAAAACCTAGAATATTCACACAAAGATTCTTGGTCAGGTGCATCACGTCGATTGAAGAGCAGACTTCCAGGACTTTCCAATATTCTAGCTCCCAAAAATAGATTTCTTCTTCCACATGGGCGCGTGTCCGTCGGCGTCTTTCGGAACAGGTCGACTGCCTGGACCCTTTCCAAAGATAACATTTAAATCCTTGACCATGTCAAATATATCAACACCACTACGGGGGATAGGCTTCGACGGCGGTCTGCCTCGCCATCGAAATGCTTGCCTTTTTTCCTTAAGGGATGCTTGCGCGGAAGGAAATGACGATTGAACGGGTACACAACTTTTCTGCTTTTTTCCAAATATTTACTTTCAGTCTCATCTAAACAGTGTGTGCATGCATTGTATCCTTTGTTCGTCTGTCCTGAAATGTTACTGAGAGCAGGCCAATCATTGATGGTTACGAATAGCAACGCTCGTAGGTCAAATTCTTGCTCGGTGCTCATCCCACACACGTACACCCGGTTTGGCCCACAACCCAAAAGTTCATCGACTAATGGCCTTAGGTACACGTCAATGTCGTTGCCCGGTTGCTTTGGGCCTTGGATAAGCACTGGCATCATAATGAACTTCCGCTTCATGCACAACCAAGGAGGAAGGTTGTAGATACATAGAGTCACGGGCCAGGTGCTGTGACTGCAGCTCTGCTCCCCAAAAGGATTCATGCCATCTGTACTTAGACCAAAGTATAAGTTCCTTGCCTCACCGCAAAATCCGGGAACTCTCTCCCGATGTTTCTCCACTGCCGACCATCAGCAGGGTGCCTCAAAATCGCGTCTTTCTTACATTCTTCCATGTGCCATCGCAACAACTGGGCATGCTCTTTGTTTCTGAACAAACGTTTCAACCGTGGTATTATTGGAGCATACCACATCACCTTCGCAGAACCCTCTTCCGGGTGGCTCGCCCTCAACATCACCAGGGTCATCTTTCTGATCTTATACCGCAATGCACCACATATCGGACATTTATTCAAATTCTCGTACTTCTCACCACGGTAGAGGATACAGTCATTAATGCATGCATGTATCTTCTGCACATCTAATCCTAGAGGGCAGACAAGCTTCTTTGCTTCATATGTACTGATGGGCAATTCGTTATTTCTTGGAAACAACTTCTTTAATATTATCATCAATTTCTCAAATCCCGAGTCAGTCACACACCGACCTCTGCCTTCCATTTCAGCAATTCCAATATGCTACCCAGCTTTCTATGCCCATCTTCATCAACAGGATCATCTGATGCCTGTTCTTCACCTCCTTCTTCTTCATTGTCGTCCAAGGCGGTATCATCGCATTCAGAGAACATAGATCGGTACTGGTGTTATCACCAGATTTTGGCCAAATCAGGAGGTGGGCCGTAAGTGAAGATGGGCTTGAAGGATACACGCGTGGAGCATCTTTGAAGCGGCCTTGCACGAAGAGTTTGGGCTTGATTGCCCATATATCTGTAATATAGTAGATCGTGTTTTAGTTTAGAATTAAAAGATAGAGTTTAACTGCAGCACGGTGCACGCCTGAATTAGAAAGTCCCTTGGACTATAAATATGTATCTAGGGTTATCGGAAAAGGAGGACAATCACGTTCACAACAAACACAAATTAGGCGCATCGCCACCCCTTCTTCGAGGGTTTCTCCCTAAGCATCATGCTGCCAGATCGCATCCCCGATCTAGGCAGCACACGTTTATCCGTTTACCTTGTGCTGCTGCTTGAAGCGTTGTTGATGGCGAGTAGCACTACTTATCGTAGATGTTTTGGGGCTTGCATAGATGCTTTTCTTACGCATATCTGCTTAGCTGTGTCCCTCGATATCTAGCTGCCCTTACACCTATCCAGGTGTAAGGGCAGCATCTTGCTTGTTCGTTGTTTAGTAGATCCGATCCGTTATAGTTGCTCCTTGATTCTTCAAGGATTGGTTTAATATACGTATGGTTAGGCCTTGCAAACGGGTTGAACGATCCGGTAGTGCGTTAGGTATGGTTTGTTAGTCCTAAGAGGGATGTTCCGGAATTAACTTAACGTTGGTTTTTAGGCCTCTTTTAGGGTTAGTTTTCCATTATCGTGTCTATTAGGCTCAACTATGCGTAGGATGTTCCGATCATACGGTGAAAACCCTAAACGTCGTAGATTGGTTTAGCTTATACTGATCAAGCAGGAGCCCCATGTCAGCGTTAACCCTACGTAAACCATGGGGCGATCGGCTTTTGTGAGCCGATCCACGGGCAACCTGAGAGCCGATCGGGCTCGTATTTAATGTTTACGTGTACGCCATGCAGGAAACTAATCGAAGCAATCCAACACCTTCGACCAGGTATAGGTCGGTGGCACGCCCTTGCAACCGCTAGGACGTGTGCCGGACATTGGGACGACGTCGAGGACTAGGCCCATGCAGCCTTGGAAGCCTCCGGCTCTTCGTGTGGCTTAACCACTGCTCGCCGGTGGGCAGTAAACACATTCTGGCACGCCCGGTGGGACATCGGGACAATCTTCCGCAGCAACCACGTCAACATCTCGCATCTGAGATGGCGGAAGAACCGGTCAAGTACGAAGATCTGCCTCCTGAGCATAAGAAGAAATACGATGATCTCAAGGCCATCTTGGAAGCCGATCTCATCGGCGCTTGAGAAACCCGTTCGCACGGGATCAAATTAAAGGGTTCCAACCCGAAGGTGCGCTGGAGGGACTAGATCTATCTCTCCCTTCGGACGAACGTACTGAGCCCTGCGACAGGAGATTAACTATGCCGTTGCTCACTCTCTTCATCGGCATTCTCGAGAGCTTGGTGAACACTGGAGCGTGTCGCCTCAATGTAGTGCAAGAAGTCATGAAGCACACTCTCGTCAGGACCTGCTCTAGGAACTCATCAAGGAGAGATACCGCTCTATACCAGGCCGCCACTGCCATACACGACGGCAGCTCCACAGCAACAAGGTTCACCGGCGTACGTTGTCTACAAGGTTGGAGGTGATCCTGGCGATTACCAATTCCTGTATGAGCCGCCCAAGGAGATTCCACATGGATACGTGTGCACATACGTGCCAGACTGCAACGACTGGATGACCCAGGTTACAAGAGGAAGGATCGCCACCAGAGGATCGCTGGAGCAGGATTGCCGGAGCAGGAGCGGTTCCGGAGCGATGCCGAGAAATGGCGTGGCTAGCCAAATATGCCACGGTACAAGTTATGAACGCTCGACTTCTGCAGCTCCTACGGTGGATGAGATCACCGCAATCATGAGAGACCAGTTCGCATCCTGCCGAAGAAGAGAATGATCGGCTATTCCAAGCCGTATCCCAACGACTATGACCTAATCCCACTACCGCCTAAGTATCGGCTCCCTGACTTCACAAAATTCAGTGGATCAGAAGGAACCAGCTCAATCGAGCACGTGAGCCGATATTTGGCACAGTTGGGCATGGTTTCAGCATCAGACGAGCTGCGTGTGAGGTTCTTCTCACAATCTCTCACGGGTCCGGCCTTTGGTTGGTACACCTCGTTGCCACCAGATTCGGTTGACGTGGAAGCAGCTGGAGGAACAATTCCATGTACAATACCATTGGCTACTGGAGCCGGTGCATTGCCGATCTGACCCAGGTTCGGCAGACGAGGAGAGACCGTATCCGAGTACATCCAGAGGTTCAGGACCGTCAGGAACCGATGTTATTCGGTTCGCCTATCTGAGAAGGAAGCGTCGAGCTGGCGATAGCAGGATTATCAGCGCCGCTCAAAGATGTGACCTTCCAAGCTGACTACAATTCGTTGGCGCATATGGTTCAGAAATTGACATCGTATGAACAGCGCCACCCAGAATTGTACCAGGACAAGTTCAAGCGCGTCGCCCTGATCGAGATGGAAGAAGATGATGATTCTGTAGGAGATCAGGAAGTCGCTGTAGCTGAATGGCGGGGCAAAGCCCGTGTCCTGCAAGTGGGTGAAACAACCAGGGCCTGCAAAAGGGTTTGACTTTGATTTGAGCAAAACGAAGCAAATTTTTGATTTGCGCTCGAAGGAGAAACAGTGAAGTTACCCGAAGGCCACAAAATCCCCACGCTACAAGAGATGAACGGCAGGCCATACTGCAAATGGCATCACACGTTCACCCATGCCACCAACGACTGCAAAGTCTTGCGCGGACAGATTCAGATGGCGATAGAACAAGGCCGATTACTCTTCGGTCAGTTTGCCATGAGAGTTGACACGCAGCCGTTTCCGGACGTCAACATGGTGGATCTCAGCCATTGCATAAGACGCGAGCCAGGTTTCTCTTTTGATATCAACATGGCAGGGCTCGCAGATCGCCATGGTAAGGATAAGCCCGAGAGCAGTCGCTCCCGTGGCAAAGATAAAGAGGAGGCCGACCCACGCGACCGGCCCCAGCATGATGACAGACGGTATTTGACTGAGAAAGAGGTGATAAGCGTGCGGTATCAACGACCACTTTCTGCACACCTCCTTAACAAATACGAACAGCAGTACGACCGACGTCGCCGCCACGACGTAGATGATGATAGATATCGGTCTGATGCAGTACAACTGGAAATACCGTCGATACGAAGGGTATGAGCGTCACGCGGAGGGAGGTCAAGATAGCAAGAGGACATGGATAGGCATTGGAACTGCTTCAAACACTGCTGGGACTCAGGAATGAGCCGATTGCCTACAATCGAGAACGCCCAGTAGACAGCAGAGGAAGGGAACGAATGAAGTTTCAGTGTTCAAGCGTCTAGGACCTCTCCCACCTCAGACAAATGAGCTGAGTCATCCCAAGATGAAGACTTTGAGGAGTCGAGGAAGAAGATAGATATCACTGACCAAGGTGGTGTCCTGATGGACTCAGCCACTCCCAAAAGCAGAGTGCAACGCTACGAAACTTGGAGGAGCCGAGGCGCAGTACACACTTTGAGGAAAGCACGACCCGATCGCGTGAAAATTCAACAAACAAGAGTGGCTCGCCCACCAAAGAAAGTGTGGCGATAAGAAGCCGATGCGGGGACATCGGCTGATACAAACATGGTGTTCGTTCTCCCGTCAGAGTTTTGTGCTCCAAGAGATGAGGAAGTATCAGTGGCACAGTTTGATTGCGGGCCACGACCGGTTATCTTTGAAAAGCCACGAGAGAAGAGCTACAGGCATCTGAAAGCCCTATACCTGAAGGATTATATCAATGGACAACCTATTAGCAAGATGCTGGTTGACACAGGAGCAGCAGTCAACATAATGCCGTACTCCATGTTACGACGTTTGGGACGTTCCACTGAAGATCTGATCAAGACCAACGTCACACTAAGCGATTTCAACGGCCAACGTCAGAAGCCAAGGGTGTTCTGAACGTGGACTTAACTGTCGGCCGAAAGACCATCCCTACGTCCTTCTTCATCGTCGACAGAAGAGCACTTACGCTGTCCTGCTAGGAAGGGATTGGATCCATGCTCTGCATCCCATCTACAATGCATCGGTGCATCATACAATGGGACGGAGATGAAGTGGAGGTTGTTCATGCCGATGATTCGATCGATATCTCTTTGGCTGCCATGAACATCTGGGAAGCAAATGACCAAGAGCCGCTCTCTGGAATCAATCTGGACGGCTGTGAGCGCATCGAAGCTACAAAAAATGGGGTGAGGCTGGTCTTATCCACTGGCCTGACAGTAGCAAGATCCAAGTCTATGGACGTACGTGGCAAGGCCGATCCCTGCGATCGGCCCCAAAAAATAAGAAACAAGGATCTCACTTCAAGCATGCCACGTCGTTATAGCAGCGAACCAAGAAGTTGTAAACCCTCGTTAAGCATTGCAATGGAAAAGGAGGCCGGTTCTAGCAATCGGCCACAAATAGTCTCAACATGCCTTCTGCCTATGTTCATCATTGATTTAGCAGGCGATGGAAAGCTGGGGTTTACAGCAGCTGATGGACTAGAAGAGATCGAAATTGGTCCTGGGGATAAGCCACGACCAACATTTATCAGCAAATAGTCGGATCGAGAACGCAGGAAGCCGATTCAGCAATCGCTGTAATTATTTGCACCACACGTGTTCACCGATGTGCTATTTAGCATGGTGAGTTGCGAAGACAAGCTTGAATTGGTTGAAAAGCCGACATCTTCAATCGCTTGAAGGATTCGGCTCGGGGGGCATACACACAGAGAAGGTACAAGGCCACGAAGTATGTACCCAGGGGAAGCCGATTCATGAGATCGATCGGCTAATAAAAATCGAAAATACAAAAAATTTAAGCACAGCCGATGCTTGGACATCGACTTCAGAATTACAGAGTTCAAGCTGCCACTTGATCATGGGGCTGGATTTCTTCAAGGATGTTCTTCACCTCCTCGGAGTTTTCGACCAATATCTTAATGGATGAGCAGAGCTTTGAGGCGTTGGAGCCGATCTGAGCAGCAAAGCACAAGAATTGAGCCAGGAGGAGTTGGAGAGCCATTACATGTGAAGCTTCTTGGTTCAAGAAAGGGGTTTGCTAATCCCTCCGAGCCCTCTTGGTGCATCGACTCGATCTTATCTGGGAAGCCGATGGTGGCTCATCTGGCTGGGTTTGCGTAGCAGTGTCCTCAGAGGTGCCCGAGCTTGAGCCTCGTCGGCTGGACTGCGTCTCCTCTCTGGAATTATCTTCAGTAAGGTCTACAAGAGCAGGATTAATGAGCTAACATGCTACTGAAGCCTAGAAGGATGTTGTCCTTCAAAGTTCCTGGTGGCCACCTGTCTCCCTGCTGTTCTCGCCTTGACTGAGGCTCGGGGGGCACTGGCCTTGAAGATCTGTGACCAGGTTTCATGATCCTGTCTGAGGTAGTCATACCAGCGGGGAGGTAGTCAGCGGGAGGAAGCACGGATCATGAGTAAAACGCCAGGTGCTGTCGTCATCGGCAAGGTGGTCTAACCTGAGGGAGACCATATTTTTAAATTTTCAGGCTCCTGATAAGGAAAGTTCTGAACCATTCTGATACTTCCTTGGGTTCGGTTTGATGCCTGGAAGATTGTGCAAGGTTGCCCTGGTGATTTGGAGTGGTTAAGGATTACCGTTTGAGGATCGGAATTGGGACAAGGGTTGCAGGTTATTATTTGAGGGATAACTGAATTAACCTGTCTCGCAATTTATCCAGAAGGACTGATGCGTTGCCATTGTCTCATTAAAGCGTTGACCACCTTTGACAATCAGAAAGTGGCAAGAGGTGAAATCGGATGATTGGAAATTGAATTGGAAGAACATCTTCATCTTCATTGATTAAAAAAGGTGATTTCTTACAAAGAGAAGCCGATTGCTCAAAGGGAACAGATTACTATTGCTAATCTTATGCTAGTAAGTCCCTACTCTAAGGGTTGTTGCCGTCTTCGCCGTCGCTGGGGTAGCTGCCGTCATCGCTGCTGTCGATGATTTCCGTGTCGCTGCTACTGTAACCTTCAGCGGGAGGCTTCTTCCTCTTTGTCATCGTCGTCCTCATCGACCAAGCCCGGCCACGGATGCGCTTTGGCGGCGGTTCGTCGGAGGAGGTTGTCGTCCTCCTGTTCTTCTTCTTGGAGGAGACGTCTTCGTCTTCATCGTCCTCTTCTTCTTCTTTGGTGAGGAGGTGAATTTGCCCCGGAAGCAGGGTCGTTGCCGTCGCTCTCCGCCTCCAGTTCTCCGTCGATCAAGAACCGGAGGTCATCTTCCCCGTCATCAGGGGCATGTCGCCATCGACCAGACGAGGTCCTTGGGTCGGCCCTCTGGCACGAAGTCGAAGTCAAACTCCTGCTCATCCCAATGTTCGGGAGCGCGCCGATTGTACGCTTCCATCTGATTGACCTCCGGCTCTACTTCACTCGAGGAAGAGGATTGGGAGGAGGAAGAGGAAGACATGGCTACAGAGGAAGAGGGTTTTTGGCTGACGGCTGGTTTGGAGCAAGGGGATGAAGAGGTGAACTGTTCGATGCGGTTAAATAAAAGGAGATATATTGGAGATTCAATGCTCGAACAGTTTCCAAGATGTGGTGCCAAACCTGTCAAGTCGTGCAGAGAAGTTGAGAAGGCAAGGTGTCATGATGAAGAATACTGCGACGGTTCTGCTCTGCCACGACATGACCCCTCGAAGAAAAAACAGAGTGGTTTTGAAATTATCATTACCAAAACCAGGGGGGCATGTGTTATCACCGGATTTGGCCAAATCAGGAGATGGGCCGTAAGTGAAGATGGGCTTGAAGGATACACGCGTGGAGCATCTTTGAAGCGGCCTTGCACGAAGAGTTTGGGCTTGATTGCCCATATATCTGTAATATAGTAGATCGCGTTTTAGTTTAGAATTAAAAGATAGAGTTTAACTCGTGCACGGTTAGGTGCACGCCCGAATTAGAAAGTCCCTTGGACTATAAATATGTATCTAGGTTATCGGAAAAGGAGGACAATCACGTTCACAACAAACACAAATCAGGCGCATCGCCACCCCTTCTTTCGAGGGTTTCTCCCGGAGCATCATGTTGCCTAGATCGCATCTTGCGATCTAGGCAGCACATGTTTATTCGTTTACCTTGTGCTGCTCGTGCTGAAGCGTTGTTGATGGCGAGTAGCACTACTTATCGTAGATGTTTTGGGGCTTGCATAGATGCTTTTCTTACGCATATCTGCTTAGCTGTGCCGTCCCTCGATATCTAGCTGCCCTTACACCTATCCAGGGTGTAAGGGCAGCATCTTGCTTGTTCGTTGTTTAGTAGATCCGATCCGTTATAGTTGCTCCTTGATTCTTCAAGGATTGGTTTAATATCCGTATGGTTAGGCCTTGCAAACGGGTTGAACGATCCGGTAGTGCGTTAGGTATGGTTTGTTAGTCCTAAGAGGGATGTTCCGGGAATTAACTTAATGTTGGTTTTAGGCCTCTTTTAGGGTTAGTTTTCCATTATCTTTCGTGTCTATTAGGCTCAACTACGCGTAGGATGTTCCGATCATACGGTGAAAACCCATGTCAGCGTTAACCCTACGTAAACCATGGGGCGATCGGCTTTGTGAGCCGATCCACAGGGCAACCTGAGAGCCGATCGGGCTCGATTTAATGTTTATGTTGCCATGCAGGAAACTAATCGAAGCAATCCAACACCTTCCTGACCAGGTATAGGTCAGGTGGCACGCCCTTGCTAGACGTGTGCCGGAGCATTTTATGGACGATCGCCGAGGGACCAGGGCCCATGCAGCCTTGGAAGCCTCCCGGCTCTTCGTGTTGCTTAACCACTGCCCGTCGGTGGGGATCAGTACTGGTCATCATTATCTTCTTCTTCATCGCCGTCTTCCATCATAACCCCTTCTTCTCCGTGCTTGGTCCAAACATTATAGCTGGACATGAATCCAAACCGAAGCAGGTGGCTCTTAATGTCTCTTGAGCAAGAGTAATCCTTCTCGTTCTTACATTTTAGACATGGACAACACATAAAACCTTGCTTCGACTTGTTGGCCTCGGCCACAAGGAAAAGAATTCACGCCCTCTCTGAAAGCGGGGGCACATCGGTTACCGTACATCCATGGATGACTCATCTGCATCATAAGTACAATTATATATGTATCAGATGCAATCACCTTTCTTAAATTAGTATTGTACGGACTATGTATATATATACGAGAAAATAGTTGCTAACCTTTTAGGATCAAAAAGAGGAGAAATCTTATCAAATAAAATCAAGTGGCATCCTCTTACAAGCATTCCATCAAACACCTCTTGTGCACATGTAGAAAAAATGAGCTAGCATACACCTCCACCTTCACCACCAAGGAAAAAATGAGGTGGGGGGGGGGGGCTGGCTGCGTGTCTATATATAGCCATGGCCCTTTGGTCGCGGGCCGTATTACGACCCGCGACAAAAGGGGTGCCGACAGGAAGCCCCAGCACTCAGACACCTTTTGTCGCGGGTCGAGATACGGCCCGCGACAAAAGGGCGCGACAAAAGGCCCTGCCCGCTCCACATGGTTTCTGGGCGACGTGGCCAGGCCATTTGTCGCGGGTGCAGGCGCGCCCGCGACAAAAGGCTCCCACGAAAGCCCTGTTTTCCACTAGTCAGGTTAACTAAGTATTTAAACAATACAACTTCAATAAGTTTGGGCGAGATGGGTTTAAAATAAGTTCATATGCATAAGAATTAAAGTAGTCAACTAGCCATTTGTTCGCACTTTGTACCAACTGTCAAGCATATACATTCTCTTATTTTTCAGATTCGTAATTAGTTATGTGTGTGTCATGCATTGGATGAGTTAACCATATTATATTATTTAAATACATCATTAAACTCTATGAAAGACATAGAATAGGCTCAAAATTTAAGTTAAATATTGAATTTAAATTTATTATGAGGTATATTATTAATGTATATATATATAAATATTTTTAATATAATAGAATTTCATAGTATTATAATACTATAATACAATTCTACGAGACGATACCGCTAACAAAAAAAAGATACTATCTAATATCTTGATACTGACAATCTTGCTCCTCTCCCCTCGCAACTTCTCTGGCCTCTTGCTGCTGCAACTCGCCAACATGGCTACCCACCTTGGCATCAAGTCGGAGCCAAGGGATCGAATGGAGTGTATTATTTTCTCGGCATAGAATTACATAGGAGCTGAGTGGTAACCCATGGACTATAAAACACCACAACACTCTAATTACCAGTCTCTCTTTCAAACAAAAAATACTCCCAGTCTGATATAGTGCTGTCCTGGGCGGTGACATATTGGGTGTGGCAGATAGCACACAAGTGGGATACTACTTATGGCCGGCCCATCCCCAGCCTGTTAACTTAAAACTGCCGTTGGATTGTTGTGCCTTTATCGGCTCTCCAGCTGTTTAGTCGGGCTCATTATAGAGTTGAGCGCGGTTATATGTGCTCTATTTTGAATTATTGAAACTGCTTGTTTCTAGGAGATTAAGAGACAATTATTTACTAGTCGATGGAATAAACCATCTGATCTAAAGAAAGAGATTTGTGCAACTACAAATGGTTGAGAAATCTTGATCTGGTGGCTATGAAAAGACCGGAATAAAAATAAAAAAGAGAATGAAATACAAATATATGTGCGTTGGTTTACCGATTCTCAGTTGCCTAGAATGTTTGTAAGTATTTCCACACTTATCATCATATGTCCGCTATTATGAACTCAATGGCGCGGGAGATATGCCTGCCTTTTGTAGGCCCTTCCACTCTTCCATCATATCATCCCCAGTTATTTGACCATTCAATGTTCGTTAGCACTACTCTCAACCAGTACCATGTAAATATGGGTGTGTTCGGTAGTCTATAGGGAATCGGCACTCCGGCTCGAAGGAGTCTGTTGAATGGACAAGTTTTAATCCCTTATGTGGACTTTCGTGTTAATGAAAAATAATTATTGGATTTGGACTAATCAATATTCAAGCGTATACACATGTTTTAGTCCCGGACCTGGAAGTATGGTGAAAGAGGGCGAGACCTTTACATCAAAGGTCATCGATAAGATAGAGTACTTACTTTTATGGGTTTCCTTTTTTCCTTTAATTATTTGGATTTCTATTTTCGTGCCCTCAGGTCCTTAGTTGTACTCAGTTTTGCCCAGCTCCTTAGTTTTTCCTCAGTTTTCCCCAAGCCCTTGTTTGAAACCCGCAGAAGCAGCTCAGACGGCAGGATTCCCGTTTAGTTGACCGTTCTATCACGTGTGGGGCCGCGTCTGTGGGGCCGCGTCGTGTGGGCCCGCGTCGCGTGGGGCTGGTAGAAAGGGACCGCGTGGGACAGGACGAGAAGCGTTTGGTTGCACGTGAGCAGGAGCTGGGTTCTGTCTCTCTCGGCCCCAAATTGGCATTATTAAGTGCGCCTTTTTCCCTCTTTCTCTCTGTCCTTTTCACCAAATTAGTATAAAATCTAGAGAAGCTTGCATTTCTGACTTTCTTCAATTATTTGTGCCTTTTGGCCTCGTTGTTTGCCCAATATGGCAGCAAATCTAGTACTCCCTCTGGTCCATATGTATGTAGTTAAATCTAGAAGCAAATCTCCAGGATAATGTACGATAAATTCACAGTCATAGTAAATCAAGAAAACTAAGTACGGCCAACAAAATATAGTAGACTAGGGATAGATAATCCCTAGATAATATGGATAGATAATAGGCTGCATACACAGCAGCCAACATAGTAACAGGTTCTTCACAGCACCATCATACTAACATAACAACAAGGGATCCCTAGCTAACAACAAAGGGATCCCAACAACAAACTAGGAGGCAGCAGCAGCAGCAGCACACGTCCAGGACTCCGCCTACCCCATCTGGCTCTGCCTCCACTTGTTGCTCTTGCTCCCCTTGGGAGCCTTGGGCTTGAGCGGAGGCATGCACCCGGCGGAGATCTCCACCCGCTGCAAGCTGCGGAGGTGCATGCCGAGCGCCCTGTGCTTGGCGCGGAAGGAGTGGACGTTCACCGTCGTGCCGACTTTGGGGAAGGTGTTGCTGATGTTCTCAGCATGCGTGACGAGGCAGTTGAAGTCCGTGGCGCCGAGTCTCCTGGTGCAGAAGGGGCACATGTACACCTCCTTGGCGAAGTAGGAGATGTACTGGCCGACCTGCAGCCTCCGCAGCACCTGGCGAGTCTTGACGTCCTCCTCCTCTTCGTCGCTGCCGACGTCGCTGCCAGACATCTGATCCATATCAAACAGAAACTAGTGAATGAGTTGCAACGATGACTAACGTACATGATAACAAAGTTAAGAAAAACAGAGTCAGCCTCAGTTAGAGTGGACATGATTATATATCTACAGGGAAGGTGTTAGCGAACTAAAGCTCATGCACAACAGATTTGTACACAGCAATGGTTCGCTGAACCCTCCCTGTAAAAATTTGTGCCCAACCATTCATCATAGGCAAAGAAACGATTCTAGATCTGAACTAGATCTAAACTTGAACACATTCGAGATTATTTGCAAAATTAAATGGTTGATATCTTTTGATTAGTGCATAAAATAACTGATTGAGATCCCATGATTACTTGCATAAATTAACTGATTGAGATCCAATATTACTTGCATAAATTAACCGAACAGCCGAACCCCAAATCTTAAACGAAATCAAGAAGTGATCAAAACAAAATGGAATAAAATCGGCGCAAATATTAGCCCAATACTCATCCATCTACAGATCCATCTACACCAGCAAAAATAGGGTTCAAAAAGGAATGGGGAACAAAAAAGGAAGCAAACCGTAGTTACCTCGTTCCATGGGTCCTCCATGGAGGTGTCGTAGGGGTTCGGGGGCGGGACGTACGGCACGGGGTCGTAGGGGTCCCATCCCGCCGGGATCTGACTGCCACAGGCGGCAGCACCGGATGCACGGGCGGCGGCGGCGGCGTCGTCGTCCGTAGAGGGGACGGCGCCGAAGATGGAGGCGTCGCGCTTTGAGCCAACCTCGACGATGGGATTGGCATTCTCCTTGTCCATCTCTCCGGCGGAGGAAGAGGAAGAGGGAGAGGGTTTTTTGCTTTGGAGAAGATGATGGGACGTGAGAGAGTTGGCGATGCGTGAGCGAGTGAGAGTGACAGAGAGAGTGCGAGGAGGCGTCTACAAAGGCGAGGGGTGGTAATGCGACCCGCGTCCTACGCGTGCACAGGTGCACGTCTGCACGTCTTGGACTTCTGCAACGCGACACGCGTCCACGATTGCACGTCTCGACTTCTCCACCGCGACCCGCGTCTACGCGTCAACAATTGCACGTGTCCTCGAGTCTAACCCTGGAAATTTAGATATACTCAGGTATACACTCGAGTCTTATACTAGCATTTTTTGTGTGCTCAATTTTCCCCTCGAGTGCTAATACTGGCTAGTGCAATATACTCAGTTTTACCCTCAAGTGGCTGGTCAACAGAGAGTCAACAAATGAGATTAACTAGTTAAATGAGTCATTTAATGTGCAAAAAAATCCGAAAAAGAGTGGCACTTACTCATGGAGTCTTTACCACAAATTTCCACTTCTCAAATCATAGATAAATCAAGTTTTACCACAAATTGCCACTTCTCAAATCACCTAGTAGCTATGAAGGTGCATGGTTTTCCACAATAAGCCCTTCCCAAAACAGCTTCCCCCAAATCATACTTTGTCTAAATGAGGCCACAATTCTCACACTGATGTATATTGGTATTGCAAATAGTTTGAGGTAGGCCAAGATGGGTTTCATTGTACAAAACACGCATTTTCCATTTTTAAATCTCATATTTGAATCCCTTAGTCTATTTACTACTCAGGTGCCCTTGGTTTCTTGATAGTACTCAGTTTTGCCCTCTCTCTTCACAAATTCTCGCAGACGTGCATCATCGCCCTGATTGGTCTAGCCCATGTCACGCGGATCGTGCCCGCCGACCGTTGATCGTATGATATAGGGAACGGGCAGGATAACCCCTCTCTCTCTCTGTTGGCGTTATTTTTCACGCAAAAAATGATAAACCATCACCGATTTGTTGTTACCATTACTTTTCACGCAAAAAAAATGATAAACCATCACCGATTTGTTGTTGCCATTACTTTTCATGCAAAAAAATGATAAACCATCAACAATTTGTTGTAGCCATTACTTTTCACGCAAAAAAATGATAAACCATCAACAATTTGTTGTAGCCATTACTTTTCACGCAAAAATGATAAACCATCACCGATTTGTTGTTGCCATTACTTTTCACGCAAAAAATGATAAACCATCACCGATTTGTTGTTGCCATTACTTTTCACGCAAAAAATGATAAACCATCAACAATTTGTTGTAGCCATTACTTTTCACGCAAAAAATGATAAACCATCAACAATTTGTTGTTGCCATTACTTTTCACGCAAAAAAAATGATAAACCATCACCGATTTGTTGTTGCCATTACTTTTCACGCAAAAAAATGATAAACCATCAACAATTTGTTGTAGCCATTACTTTTCACGCAAAAAATGATAAACCATCTATCTTTGTATAGAATGATAAACCTATCACGTATGATTTTTGAGGTCATTTAGAGAAGGCAGAAAAAACCTAATTTGTTACAAAAGCTGGTTTCAGGGAGACCTAACCAAGTTTGGCATACATGATGGCATACCTATAACAACAAGGAATATCTAAAAGGGAAAGTTTCAGAAAATTTGAAATTTAGGGTGAAAATGATGCCATACATGATGCTGTTTTTCGAGGTTTTGACCTGAAAATCAATTGGGTATTATAAAGGGAAATAATAAAACGAAACAATCTATCTATCTATGTATAGAAGATCAGCTGTATGAAATTTGAGGTTATTTAGAGAAGGTAGAAAAAATCACCTTGTTAGAAAAGCTGGTTTCAGCGAGACGAAACGGCATGCGCTTAAGCAAAGTGATTTTTCGAACATCTCCAAATGACCCCAAATTTTCCATACATGATGCCATACGTGTAACAACAAGGAACCCTATCTAAAAGTGTCAAAAAAGTTTGCCCAACCGTATAGCTCTATCAAAAAGAACCTCACCATGGCGCTAGTATAATTTTGGGATAGTTACAAACTTTCGTTACCTAACCTTCAACATGAAACTTGTTTCAAATTCATTTTGTCCTACAAGAAACAAATCCCAACTTGATTCGAGCACCACAGCCTCCAAACGATGCCGATGCCGATATCGGCATGGTCAGAACGGCTATGCTCGCCGCCACTGCTAGGTCAACGTCGGGATGCACCCTCAATCCCGTCCCCTCATTCGATCACTGACACACCAGAGATACCGCCGAGGCCAATGCCGAACGTACATGCTGATGCCAATGCCGAACATGCATGCACGCCGCTGTGGGCACGGCCACGCCGACCCGCTATGCTGGACGCCACAGACCACCGCGAGGTCTTTCCCTTCGCCACCACACTCTCCTAGCACCCACCTATACACGCCAGAAAGGAGAGACACTAGTTTTCTCTACATTGCTCGCGTTCGTGTCCGACACGGTCAGTCAAAGTTTTGAGGTGGTCGTCGATGTCGTCGACCATTTCTTCTCTTCTTTGCATGGTTAAACGCGTCTAGTTCATATCTATCTAATGCGTCTGGTCTCGCCTCATGCAGTTCTTTGTGGACGTCGATCTCATCTCGGCACCCCTCATGCCACCTCCTCCGTGCCATCGCTGTAGAGCTCCGTTTAAAAATCTAATCCTACCCGTGTATTGCCCCTTGTATCACGTCATGGCCCCACTTGTCATTTGATATACCGAAGCCCCACTCGTTCGCGTTTTGGTCAGGGATACAACGATGCTTACGGTCAAACAAAGATGGATGGTCTCGACGTGTCTTTGCGGGCTCTACATGGCCCCACTAGTCAGAAGATAACGGTCAACCGTCGGGCAACCGGCCGGTTACATCACGTGTGATGGTTTCAGACAAACGTTTGGGTAAAACTGAGGAAAAACTAAGGAGCTGGGGAAAACTGAGCACAACTAAGGACCCGAGGGCACGAAAATAGAAATCCCTTAATTATTTGAGTAATAGGAAGGCCATACTATGAAGAGGGGATTAAGTTTACAAGATATATAGGCGTATTCAACTAGCCACTTACCTTCCAAAAAGATAATATCCAAAAGCCCCCTTTTGATCCACCAAATCTTTACTATTGTCATGACCTGAGAGTTGGTATAGCCGTCCTAGATGTCGATCATATTCTAGACATGCTTGGCATATAGATCTGCTTCTTGGATGGTTATCATTGTGGGGATCCGACAATGGTATATTCTCAGAGCGCCTATTTAAGGGGTATTCTTTCCATGTTTGATTGACGATTCAAGGTCAATTTTGACCCACAATTGTTACTCTCCAGTCTCTTAAAACCTCCATTTCGCTCTATTCAATCTTTTGATTCAGTGGGGAAAAGGGAGAGGGACCACAAGATCTAGTCACTCATTCAAAAAAAAAACTTGTTTCCAAGTAAGCTTGAACTTGTTTCTCTTTTGTTTGTGGGGCATCCTAGAATATTGGAGTTTCCTTGTGAGCATCTAGTGTGCGTGCATTTCTATCAATGAGTTTGCAGAGATTCTAGGATCACCTCAAGATCCCCATTGTGCAAGGGCTCTTAAATACATTGGAGAGTTCAAGTTAGAATATGGCTTGATCAGTGATCTTATTGGATTGGTTTTCCACAGCCTCTGCAGGGAACATTGGAGACCCCCAAGGACTTGAACTTCAAGATACACCACTTGTATTCCTATCTTACTATGTTCCTCCCATTTACTTGTTGTTATTATATCGCATGATATAGGATTATTCATCCAGTTGTATTTTAGTATCATCCTTTTTATTCCTAAACTCATAAAACGATTAAAA
This sequence comes from Lolium multiflorum, assembly GCA_030979885.1. Classification (NCBI taxonomy): domain Eukaryota; kingdom Viridiplantae; phylum Streptophyta; class Magnoliopsida; order Poales; family Poaceae; genus Lolium; species Lolium multiflorum. The sequence continues at coordinate 47,026 of JAUUTY010000262.1, forward strand.
TTTATCATCTATTCACCCCATCTAGGCGCCATCTTTGATCTTTCAATTATCTCTCCTAGGAGAGGTATATTAGAGACATGTACCATGATTGGTGCCAGTACTGCACTAGGATCGTACTAGAACATGTTGTTTTGGCTCGGTTGATGCAAACTACTAGGTGTGTTTGGTTGCATAAATCATGGTTTTCTAGACACCTCTTTTTGGTTTAGGAGACCTGTTATCACCAGATTTTGGCCAAATCAGGAGATGGGCCGTAAGTGAAGATGGGCTTGAAGGACATACACGTGGAGCATCTTCGGGGCGGCCTTGCGCTAAGAGTTTGGGCTAAATTGCTCGTTTTAATATAGTAGATCGTATCGTGCTTTAGAGTTAAATGTATGAAACTGCCCGTGCACGGTTAGGGTATCGCCTTTCAATTAGGAAAGTCCCTTGACTATAAATATGTATCTAGGTTATCTAAAAGGAGGACAATCACGTTTACAACAAACACAAATCAGGCGCACCGCCACCCCTTTCTTCGAGGGCTCTTCCAGTATCATGTCGCCTGTATCGCATCTCGCGATCTAGGCAATACACGTTTATTCGTTTACCATGTGTTGCTCGTGCTGAAGCGCTTTTGATGGCGAGCAACATATTTATCCTTAGGTGTTTGGGGGCTTGCATTGGTGCTTTCGCGTGCATATCTGCGTGTATGCCGTCCCTCGATCTCTAGCTGCCCTTACACCTATCCGGTGTAAGGGCAGCATCTTTGCTTGTTCGTTATTTAGTAGATCCGATCTGTTATAGTTGCTCCTTGTTCAAGGATTAGTTTAATATCTCGCATAGTTAGGCCTTATGCCGGGGTCGGACGATCCGTAGTGCGTTAGGTGTTGTTTACCGTTCCTACAAGGGATGTTCCGGCAATTAACGTTATGTTGGTTTTTAGGCCTCTTGTAGGGGTAGTTTGCATCATCTTCCGTATCTGCTAGGCCCGACTACACGTAGGACGTTCCGGTTATGCGGTGAAACCCTAAACTGTCGGAGATTGGTTTAGCTTTGTTTTGATCAAGCAGGATCCTATGTCATTGAAAATCCAACGTGAACTATGGGGCGATCGGCTCTTTGAGCCGATCCACAGGGCAACCTGAGAGGCGATAGGGCTCGTATTTAATGTTTACGTGTCTACCATGCAGAACAATCGGAGCAATCTAACACCTTCTTGATCGGGTCTGTCACGTGGCACGCCCTAGCAACCGCCGGGACGTGGCCGGAAGACTTGCGGGACGACGCGGAAGTGCCAAGGTCCACTAAGCGGCCTTGGAAGCCCCCGGCTCTTCGTGTTGCTGAACCATTGCCCGCCGGTGGGTTTTTGGCAGGTAACATATTTCGGCCCGGTGGGACATACTTTCTGCAACATCCACGTCAACACCGACATCCGAGATGGCAGAGGAACGGATCACTTACAAGGATCTCCCCGCGGAGCACAAGAAGAAATACGATGAGTTGAAGGCCATCTGTGAAGCCGAGCTCGGCGCTTTTGAGAAAACCCGGTCGCACGGCATCAAGTTCAAAGGAAACACGCGTCCGTTCTGGCGTCAACATGGTGGATCTCAGCCACTCTATAAGGGAGCCAGGGTTCTCCCTTTGGTGTCAACATGGCAGGGCTTGTGAGCCGCCATAGCACGGACAAAGCAGAGAGCAGCCACTCTCGTGGCAAAGATACAGAGGAGGCCGTTCCACGCGACCGGCCCCAGGATGATGACAGACGATACCTAACCGAGGAGGAGGTGAGAAGCATACGGTATCAACGCCCACTATCCGTGCATCTCCTCAACAAATATGAGCAGCAGTACGACCGACGTCGGCACCACGACGAAGACGATGAAAGATATCGTCGGTCAGATGCAGCAGACAGGAGGTATCGTCAGCACGATGGAAACAACGACGGGTACGAGCGCCACGCCAGAGGGAGGTCAAGGGAGCAAGACAATATGGATAGGCATTTGAACTGTCCTTTCTTCAAACATTGCTGGGACTCGAATGAGCCGATTGCCAACAATCGAGAACCGCCCAGGTGCAAACATCAAAGGAGACAACTGAGGTGTGTCCCATTGTTATCACCAGATTTTGGTCAAATCCGGAGGTGGGCCGTAAAGGAGATGGGCTTGAAGGATTACACGTGGAGGATCTCTGAAACGGCCTTGCACGGAGAGTTTGGGCTAGATTGCCCGTGTATCTTTAAATATAGTAGATTATATCTTAGATCAAGATTTAGAGTTTGTATCGCATACGGTGGGATATTCCCACGTTAGAAAGTCCGCCGGACTATAAATATGTATCTAGGGTTTATGGAATAAAACAACCAACGTTCAACCACAAACAAATCTCGGCGCATCGTCAACTCCTTCGTCTCGAGGGTTTCTACCGGTAAGCACCATGCTGCCTAGATCGCATCTTGCGATCTAGGCAGCATAAGCCTGCCTACGTTGTTCATGCGTTGCTCGTACTGAAGCGCTTTTGATGGCGAGCAACGGAGTTATCATAGATGTGTTAGGGTTAGCATTGTTCTTCATGCTGCATGCTTTCGTAGTGCAACCCTTGCGCATCTAGCGTCCTTGTGCCTCATCATGGGTGCAGGGGCGGCACCCCGCTTGATCATAGTTTAGCAGATCTGATCCGTTACGATCGCTCCTTGTTCTACAAGGATTAGTTTAATATCTGCAATAGTTAGGCCTTACAAAGGGTGGAGGATCCAGCGGCACGTAGGGTGTCGTTTGCTAGTCCTAGACAGGATGTTCCGGAGATCAACCTCGTGTTGGTTTTTAGGCCTCGTCTAGGGCAAGTTTACGATCACCGTGCGTGAGCGCGAGGCCCAACCTAGAGTAGGATGATCCGATTATGCGGTGAAAACCCCACATCGTCGTGGATCTCATTAGCCTCTACCATGATCAAGCAGGACCACCACATATTCCGGCCACCCTTGACGAACTGGTGGTGGATCTGCGCCTGAGCCGATTCGGTCAGACAACCCGAGAGCCGATCGAGGCCGGATTTAACGTGTACGTGTGTGCCCCGCAGAAACTAAGCGAGGCATCATCCACACCTTCCGGACCAGGTATAGGGTGGCACGCCCCTGCGACCCAGCATCGGCGCGCGACCAGAGGCTTTGCGGGCCGTCGATCTCGGGACTGCGGCCAGCCGCAGCCCTAGTCATTCCCGGCTCTACCGTGTTGGCCGGGTCATTGTCCGCCGGTGGGTTTCGACGCCAACACATTTCGGCACGACCCGGTGGGACCATCGTCTACATCAACTTTGCCAGACGCCATCTGCCATCCGAGATGGCGACGACGGCACGCCGCTCACCTACGAGAGCTGCCCGCTGAGCTCAAGAAGAAACATGACGAGATCAAGGCCACCCTCGAGGCCGACCTCATCGGCTCTTTCGCAGAGAACCCGTACCCATGGCATCGATGGAAGGGGTTCTCACCACAAGGTGCACTCGATGGGATAGATCTCTCCCCGCCCCGTCTGAGGAACGCACCAGGGCCCTGCGGCAGAGATCAACTACTTGGTGGCTCACCCGCTACACCGCACTCTGAAAACCTGGTCAACGTGTTGGAGCGTCTCGCTCTGCAGGTGATCCAGGAGATCATGAGCCACCAGTACTCGCCGTCAGGACCAGCTCTCGGCGCATCAAGGAGAGTTGCCACTCCAGCCCCGTCCACCGCTGCCATATGCGTTGGCAGCACCACCTGAAGTGCCGGCCACACCGGCATTCGTCGCCTACAAGATCGGTGGGGGACCCTAGTGACTACCAGTTCTTGGCCGAGGCGCCTAAGGAGATCCCTCAGATACGTTGCACGTATGTGCCGATTGTGGCAATCGGGCACTCTCTAACCGTGCCACAACGTCAGTGACCTGGCAGACAGTGAGGGACGCGCCGATGAGCTGAGAAGCAGACGTGGCTAACTAAGTACGCCACCGACGAAACTTCCAAAGCCCAGCTCCCGCAGCTTGGCCTGTAGCTGGAAGCAAACATGGTCGGGTTAAGTACGCCACCCCCGGCGAATCTTCAGAGTGCATCTCCTGCAGCCAGCACGGCGGGGATCAGATCGCACTACACCGAGAGAGACCAGTTCGGCATTATGCCGAAAAGGAGGGCAATCGGCCATTCCAAGCCGTACCCGACGAGTATGAGATGATCCCGCTGCCACCTAAATATCGGCTCCCACTTCTCCAAATTGTGGATCGATGGTTCACTCCACGAGTACATCTACGATATTTGCGCAACTAGGACCGGTCAGTGTTTCCGGATCAGCTACGTGTGAGGCTCTTTTCACAAATTCCTCACAGATCGGCTTCTTGATGGTATACCTCTTTGCCAAAGAAACTCCATCCGGGCCTCTTGGAAGCAATTGAAGAATGGGGCCCATATGCAATATCATTCAAGCTTCCGAGTCTAGCATTGCCGATCTAGCACAACTACGCCAGAAGCGCGGAGAAACGGTGACAGAGTACATCCAGCGCTTCAGGAATCTTAGGAACCGATGTTATTCGGTTCGTATAACCGAAAAGGAAGCAGTCGAGTTGGCAGTAGCTGGCCTTGCAACACAGCTCAAGGACATGGCCTCCTAAGCAGATTATCCCTCGCTGGCGCATATGCTATCAGCATATGAACAACGCCACCCAGACCTGTACCAAGACAAGTTCAAGCGTGCAGTAGTCATGGTCGATACAGAGGAAGATGAAGTGCCTGCGGGAGACCAAGAAGTAGCAGTGGCTGAATGGACTGGGGAGGAACCCCGTGTCTCCGTAATGGTAAAGCCACCAGGCCGCCTGTGGACTTGATTTGACGTGACCAAGATCGAACAAATCTTCGACCTCCTGCTCAAGGAGAACCAAACGATTCCTGAAGGTCTCAAGTTCTCACGCGCAAGAGCTAAACGAAAGCCACACCGCAAGTTCCACAAGGCTAACCGCTTTCCCCATGCCACCAACGACCGTGTGGTGTGGCGTCGCAAAGACATCCAAGCGGCGATAGAGAAGGGGCGTTTAATTTTCAACCAGTACGCCATAGCTGTAGACACCAGCCCTTCCCGCCGTTAACATGGTAGAAGTCATCTACCCGAGAGTTACCCAGGTCCCACGTTCCAAAGATCAACATGGTAGGACTGGGAACCACTTCCGCAAAGATGGAGAGGAGGGTAGTCAAGCTCTCATAGCAAGGGATACGTAGAGGCCGCTCCACGCGGATCGTCTCCATCATGATGGCAAGCGCCACGTCACGAGGGAGAAGTGAAGAATATAAGATACCAACGACCTCTCTCCGATCACCTCCTCAACAAATATGTGAGACAGGATGACCAACGCCGACGGTCCAACTATGATGATGAAGGAGATCGGCTGGCTAGAGAAGCCAGAAGACATCGTCGGCAGGATCGCGATGAGGAGGAGCACGAGCGCCGCGCCACGGACACATCAAGGGAGCAAGATGACAACGCTAGACACTGGGACTGCCCTTTCTTCAAACATTGCTGGGGCCCAGAATGAATATTGCTCAACAATCGGCAATTGCCTGTAATGCAACAAGAAGAAGAAGGTGAGGTAGCTAACGTGTTCGTGTCTCGAGCGCTAGGGCCTCTCCCACTAAATTACAAACGTGCTGAGTCACTTCGCTGGGCAAATTTTGAGTGATTCCAAGACGAAGGACTGAAGAAGAAGAAGATGGAAAGCACCGTCCAGGTGGAAATTGACTGACTCAGCTGCTTCACAAAAACGTGTTCAGCGGTTGCGCTACCGGAGGAAGCCGAAGTGTTATACTGTATACGCTAAGGGAGGCACGGCCTGATCTGGCTGCAAAGGTTCGGCGAGCCCTGGATGAAGAGGGTCGTCCACGAAGAATGGAGGGCGTCCCAAGCAAAAGAAAGCCGATGATGAAACATAGCTGGCACAAACATGGTGCTTGTCTTGCCGACAGGAGCTTAGTGCTCCACGATTGTACGATGCACTCAAGGTGGACAGCGTACGCATCGTCGTGGTTGGGTTGGTCTTATCCACTTAACCGAGTAGCAAGATTAAACCAATGAGCAAACCGTGCGAGGCTGATCCTTGATCGGCCCCAAAAGTTTATGGAGGGACATTACAAAACCTTCATCGAACGAGCAAGGTGGAGGCCGATTCCAGCAATCGGCCAAAATTATCTTCTGCACATATTCTGTTTGTGGTCAGCAACGATCTACTTGGGCAGTGGCCACGTCGGCAGATGAAAGTCAGCATAAGTCTTTGCGGGTCGACGTGGTGGAAGTACAAAGGCTCGACTAATTAAGAGAACATATCCGGCAATTGTCCAAATAGACGGCTCGGGGGGCATATAGTCAGATGAACATATGCAGATAAACATGTGCAGACATGCGTGCAGTGGAACATTGGGGGCCGGTTAAGGAAAAATCGGCCAAATAAAAAAGAAGCAAAGCCGATGCGCAGCCATCGACTTTAGTACAGTTGCACAGGACCAAGACCTACTGGCTATGTGCTCAAGGGTTTACATCAACGTCGATGTTCAGTAGAAAGAAAGCTGATCAACGACTTATGCATCCTCGCCGGTATTCTTGCCTTGATGAAAGCTCGGGGGGCAGCTCGCCCTGGAAGTTCTTCAGAGAGCCGATTTTGATGGAATCGGCTGATTCTGCGTTACGATTCGGAGGCTGATGGTGACACATGTGGTTGGCTCACGATTGTCCTCGCCTTGATGAAGACTCGGGGGGCAACGGACTACATGAAGATTTGGTTCTTTAGAAACCAATTGGAGTTGCATCGGTTGATCCTGCGTCGTGATCCTCTCTGGAAGCAGTTCTGGTCGCGAAAGAAGATTGCTGAAGCTATGGAGAGGAATCAGGAAGGGAGGCCGTCGGCTTTTACAGATTTTGGACTGTCCTGTCGCTGCAAAGGGATTGGATTCTCAAAATAGCCGATGAGTGGTCATCGGCTAAGGGATTGCGAAGAAAATATGGTCAGATACCAAATCGCAGCCTGAAATTGAGAAGTTCTTGGCCTACGAGCTAATCGACATGAGAATCCAGCTTCATGGGCGTCCAAAAGAAGAAAAAATCGATACATTGCTATCGGTCTTGATATGACAGGCGGAAGGAATGAAATTGGGGCAATTGAAGGATGAATCAAAAGAACAATTTCATTAATTCAGAGGAGCGGCTTTACAAGAAAGAGCCGATGGCTCTCAAAAGAGGGATCTAGTGCCTAGCGCACTGCTACTACTAGTCCTATTCTACTAGTCGTCGCTGTCCTCGTCGTCACCGCCGTCGATGTCGTCGGCGCTGCTCCCGGGGAGCTCCTCGTCGCTGCTACCCCAGCCCATGGCCGGAGCCTCTTCCTCCTCGTCATCATCATCGTCCTCGCTGTCCGCCCAGGAGCGGAAGCGCTTGGTTGGCGGGTACCCGGCGGAAGAGGAAGATTCATCTTCCTCCTCCTCTTCTTCTTCTTCGTCGTCATCTTCATCCTCGCTGTCCGCCCACATGCGGGAGCGCTTCTTCAGCGGGAGCTTGGCGGAGGGGAAGGTCTTGGCCTTCGCTACTTCTCCTTCTTTCTTCTCATCATCGGAGGGGAGGGGGTCCACTTCGGAAGAAGGTTTGTCCTCGTTCTTTTTCGGCGAGAATGGGGGGAAGAGGTTTGAGAAGGAGGAGGAAGAGGAAGACATTGCTGAGGGAGAAGAGGGTTTTTTGGGTGCCGATGGCTGGAACAGAGGAAGGGGATGAAGAAAGCTAATCGATCGGCACAGTTAAATAATGAGGAGCCTGGTGGAAATTTACTGTCATTACAGTTTCCAAGGAGATGACGCCAGAGCTATCGAATTTTGCAGAGAAGCTGAGAAGACAGGGCATAATGATAACGGATACTGCAACAGCTCGCTGCCACGACATGACCCGACGGAGGAACGCTTAATGATTTTGGAAAAATTATTTCCAAAACCGGGGGCATGTGTTATCACCAGATTTTGGACAAATCCAGAGGTGGGCCGTAAGAGAGATGGGCTTAGAGGACTACACGTGGAAGATCTCTGAAGCGGCCTTGCACGGAGAATTTGGGCTAGTTTGCCCGTGTATCTTTAATTGTAGTAGGTTATATCTTAGATCAAGATTTAGAGTTTGTATCGCACACGGTGGGATATTCCCACGTTAGAAAGTCCGCTGGACTATAAATATGTATCTAGGGTTTATGGAATAAAAACAACCAACGTTCAACCACAAACAAATCTCGGCGCATCGCCAACTCCTTCGTCTCGAGGGTTTCTACCGGTAAGCATCATGCTGCCTAGATCGCATCTTGCGATCTAGGCAACAGCCTGCCTGGCGCTGTTCATGCGTTGCTCGTACTGAAGCGCTTTGATGGCGAGCAACGTAGTTATCATAGATGTGTTAGGGTTAGCATTGTTCTTCATGCCGCATGCTTGTAGTGCAACCCTTGCGCATCTAGCCGTCCTTGTGCCTCATCAGGGGCTGCACCCCGCTTGATCATAGTTTAGTAGATCTGACCGTTACGATCGCTCCTTGTTCTACAAGGATTAGTTTAATATCGCAATAGTTAGGCCCTTACAAAGGGGTGGAGGATCCAGCGGCACGTAGGGTGTCGTTTGCGAGCCCTAGACGGGATGTTCCGAGGATCAACCTTGTGTTGGTTTTTAGGCCTCGTCTAGGGCAAGCTTACGATCACCGTGCGTGAGCGCGAGGCCCAACCTAGAGTAGGATGATCCGATTATGCGGTGAAAACCCCACATCGTCGTGGATCTCATTAGCTCTACCATGATCAAGCAGGACCACCACATATTCGGCCACCTTGGACGAATCGTGGGTGGATCGGCTCTTTGAGCCGATTCACAGGACAACCCGAGAGCCGATCGAGGCTCGTATTTAACGTGTACGTGTGTGCCCTGCAGAAACTAAGCGAGGCATCATCCACACCTTCCGACCAGGTATAGGTCGGTGGCACGCCTTGCGACCCAGCGCGCGACCAGAGGCTTTGCGGGCCGGGCCCACAGCCGAGCCCTATCCCCGAGTGCAAACATCAAAGGAGGAGGGCAAATGAAGTTTCAGTGTTCGAGCGTCTAGGGCCTCTCCCACCTCATAATAAACAAGCTGGTCATCTCAAGAAGAAGACTTTGAGGAGTCAGATGGAGAAGAAGATCGGTATCACCGACCAAGGTGGTGCCCCGATGGACTCAGCCATTCTCGAAGCGTAGTGCAGCGGCTGCGAAACTTGGAATAGCCGAGGCACAGTACCTGTACACGTTGCGAAAAGCGGCCGATCTGGCCGTGAAAATTCAGCAAACATTGGAGACAAAGGCGCGCCCGCCAAAGAAAGTATGGCGCCCAAAACAGGCGAAAGCCGATGCACAGGCATCGGCTGATGCCGATGTAGAGACATCGGCTGACACAAACATGGTGTTCATACTCCCGCCGGAGTTTCGCGCTCCAAACGACGAGGAGGTATCGGTGGCTCAATTCGACTGCGGTCCACGACCAGTTATCTTTGAGAAGCCACGAGATAGAAGCTATAGGCATTTGAAAGCCCTATACTTGAGGGGTTACATCAATGGGCAGCCTGTCAGCAAGATGTTGGTTGACACCGGAGCGGCAGTCAACATAATGCCGTATTCCATGCTACGACGTTTGGGGCACTCCAGTGATGATCTGATCAAGACCAACATCACATTAAGCGACTTCAACGGCCAGGCGGAAGCGAAAGGTGTTCTGAATGTAGAGCTTACTGTAGGCCGGAAACCATACCTACCGCGTTTTTCATCGTCGACAGCAAAAGCAATTACGCCGTCTCATTAGGAAGGGATTGGATTCATGCTAACTGTTGCATTCCTTCTACAATGCACCAATGCATCATACAATGGGATGGAGATGAAGTGGAAGTCGTTCAGGCGGATGACTCAATCGAGATATCGTTAGCTGCCATGAGTATGTGGGAAGCAGATAACCAAGAGCCGCTCTCGGAATCAGTTTAGAGGGTTGTGAGCGTATCGAAGCTGAAAAATGGGGTAAGGCTGGTTCTATCCACCGGCCTAACGGAGTAGCAACGTCCAAGGCCATTGGACGTGGCAAGACCGATCCCTGCGATCGGCCCACAAAAAAAAGGGGAAAGCAAAGGATCTTATCTCCATCATGCCACGTAGCTACATTGGGAAACCAAGAAGTGCTAAACCTTCACGAAGCATTGCAATGAAAAGGGAGGCCGATTCCGCGATCGGCCAAAATTATCCTCGACATGCGTTTTGTCTGTGTTCATTGATCCAACAGATGCCTGAAGAGCCGATACCATCAAATACTTGACAGAATCGGCTCGGGGGCACATAGAAGGATAGAACACGAGGATACGGAGTTTGAAGCAATTCAGGATATATTCTCTGATAAAGTGGGGGCCGATACATGAGTAAATCGGCCGTAGTAAATTCACATATGATCTTCAAATTTAATTTTTTTTGAAGAGCAGCCGATGCGCAGACATCGACTCAAGGATAAAAAGCCGGTGCATGGCCATCGTCTCAAGAAGCCCAATGGAGCCATCATGTTCAGAAGTGCAAGATTGAGGATCGTAACCCCGACTCACGACAAGAGCAAGTTAGGTTAAAGATGGGCCCAACAAAGGGAGCATACCTCCTCTAGGACCATGAGGACGGCCGATGATAAAGCAATCGGCTGTGGCATTTCCGCCTGAGGGCTTGGCCAAGGTAGCCACCTGGTAGATATTACCTTCAGAGGATGTTACGTCCAGAGTTGGGAAGGGCGTCAGGACTTCATCAAACATCCCCACTAGCAGTTGCATTAGCCTCTCAAGAAGATGAGCAGATCTGATCGGCAAGGCGTAAGAACTGAACTGAAAGAGCTCGGGGGGCAGCGTGCCCTGAAATATCTTCGCTCTGGAAAGCCGATTTGGTTGGGATCGGCTGACTCTGCCCTACAACTTGGAGGCCGATGGAAGCCCATTTGGCTGGCCCACTGCGGTCCTCACCCTGACTGAGGCTCGGGGGATTATGGGGGACAGTTTGCCCTGAGGGATCCTTTGTTATAGGAAGCCGATTCTTGCCGGAATCGGCTGGCTCTGCGTCACGACTTGTCCGAGGAATGGTGCTGATGCTGCAAAATTATCAGTTTCAGAGTGCGAGTCGATTCAGCGACAAGCCCGGAGCTCTATCGAAGACACCTGCCTACAACCAGGTTACCAGCCTGCTGGATTGGCTGTATCGGCTGTCAACAGAAGAAAGGTGATCGGCTGGTTGTTTGAATCACGTGTCCCCATCACTGTTTTCACCCCGGCTGAGGCTTGAGGGGCAGCTGGCCTCGTGGACGCTATGTTGTTAGAAGCCGATTGGAGAATCTTCGGTCGGTCCCGCAACGCAATTCCTCTCGAAGGCGATGAGTTCTTGCAAAAGAAGGATCCATCATCACCGATGGAGAATTGACTCTGGGCTATCTGGTTGCTGTAAAGGAACAGAACAGGGGATATCTGTACTACCGGGGCCTTGGTTTCAACGGCAAGTTGTTCAGCAGCAGTTTTAGGACTCTTTTGAGGGCATTGGTCTGCCTCGTTGGCCATCAGGGCTCCAGGTCATCGGTCGAAAAGGTGAAGGATAGATCGTGAAGAATCGATACGTTGACATGGATCTATTGAGCATTGATCAAGTTCACGATCATTCTGATGTCAAAGAAAGGAAGAGCGGATTATGGGGGACCGATGCATGGAAATCGGCTCGTTGAGCATTAACCGAGGTAACAATCGGCGAGATCAGCACAAGGGAGAATCGGCTAAATCAATTTGCAAGGAATCGGCAGAGTCGAATTGGGCTGATAATCAGATTTCTTACACGAAAAGAGCTGATGGCTCTCAAAAGGAAGGCCTAGGGGGATGCATTGCCCCTCCTACTACTACTGATCCTATTCTAGGATCCTATCTAGGGGCCATTGTGGCCCTCGTCATCGCCGTCGTCGCCGCTGTCGACGCTTTCGGGCGGGCTCGTCGCTGCTGCCGCGACCACCTGGAGGACCCTCGTTGTCCTGTCTTCCTCGCCAGCGTCGTCTTCGTCGCCGTCGAAGTCACTAGGTTGCCCGGCCAAGGGCGCGGGCGCTGGCCGGCGGCTCGTCTGAGGAGGTGCTGTCGTCCTCCTCTTCCTTCCTTCACCTCCTCGGCGGAGGAGAAACCGTCCCAGGAGTAGCGATCGTCGTCGCTCTCCTCCTCCGATTCCCCGAGGGCGAGGAAGCGGAGGTCGCCTCTCCGTCCGTCAAGGACTGGTCATCTTCGGACCAGACGGAGGAGTCGTGGCTCGACTCGTCCCCGCTGCAATGGCGCGGCGGATGTTGGCCGCGTGGGCCTCTTGCGGGTCCCACTCTGGCGCTCGCTCCTGAGGGGGGAGGATTGGACAGAGAGGCTTGATGCAGCAGAGGCGGAAGAGGAAGAAGACATGATGACAGAGGAGGGCTTTTGGAAGTGCTGATGCGAGGGGATGAGGAGGAGAACTGTTCGATGTGGTTAAATAAAGGGAGATGGAAATTTAATTGTCGAGCAGTTTTCGAGGACATGGTGCCAAAACTGTCAAATCGTGCAGAGAAGTTGGGAAGGCAAGTCGTCATGATGAGAAAATACTGCGACGGTTCTGCTCTGCCACGACATGACCCCTCGAAGGAAAAGCAGATGGTTTTGAAATTATCATTACCAAAACCAGGGGGGCATGTGTTATCACCAGATTTTGCCAAATCAGGAGATGGGCCGTAAGTGAAGATGGGCTTGAAGGACATACACGTGGAGCATCTTCGAAGCGGCCTTGCGTTTAAGAGTTTGGGCTAAATTGCCCGTGTATCTGTAATTTATTAGATCGTATCGTGTTTAGAATTAACAGATAGAGTCTGGCCTGTGCACGGTTAGGTGCACGCCTCAATTAGAAAGTCCCTTGGACTATAAATATGTATCTAGGGTTATCGGAAAAGGAGGACAATCACGTTCACAACAAACACAAATCAGCGCATCGCCACCCCTTTGCTTCGAGGGTTTCTTCCTCCAAAAAGCATCATGCGCCAGATCGCATCTCGCGATCTAGGCAAACACACATTTATTCGTCTACCTTGTGCTGCTCGTGCTGAAGCGTTGTTGATGGCGAGCAGCACTACTTATCCTTAGGTGTTTAGGGGCTTGCATTGGTGCTTTCTCGTGCATATATGCGTGGCAATGCCGTCCCTCGACACCTAGCTGCCCTTACACCTATCTGGGTGTAAGGGCAGCATCTTGCTTGTTCGTTACTTAGTAGATCCGATCTGTTATAGTTGCTCCTTGCTCCGGAAGGATTAGTTTAATATCTGCATAGTTAGGCCTTATGCTGGGGTCGGACGATCCGGTAGTGCGTTAGGTGTTGTTTACCGTCCCTACAAGGGATGTTCCGGGAATTAACGTTATGTTGGTTTTTAGGCCTCTTGTAGGGGTAGTTTGCATCATCTTCCGTATCTGCTAGGCCCGACTACACGTAGGACGTTCCGGTTATGCGGTGAAAACCCTAAACTGTCGTAGATTGGTTTAGCTTTGTTTTGATCAAGCAGGATCCCCATGTCATTGCAAATCCAACGTGAACCATGGGGGCGATCGGCGGGCAACCCGAGAGCCGATAGGGCTCGTATTTAATGTTTACGTGTCTACCATGCAGGAACAATCGAAGCAATCTAACATCTTCTGATCGGGTCTAGGTCAGGTGGCACGCCTAGCAACCGCCGGACGTGGCCGGAAGACTTGGGGACGCGAGGTGTCAGGGTCCACTAAGCGGCCTTGGGAGCCTCCCGGCTCTTCGTGTTGCTTAACCATTGCCCGTCGGTGGGTTTTGGCAGGTAACAAGACCTTACAACTCAAACCATCAAGACACATCACATATATAAACGTGACTACTTGTCATTACATACTAGTGCTAACCATGTAATTTCAACCTTACTTAAATCGTGGGTACCGCTGGTACAAATGAAAATTTTCAACACAAGATCATGATGTATATGTATGATCATATCCTTGTTAAACGTGGTGGATCGAAGCTCGGCTTTGAAAATAAATATCAGGAGATGAATCTATAGGTGGACCGTTGGCAGCTGCATCGATTGCATGGCAGCTATTCTCGTTCCAACTTCCAACGCAATGCATGCCTGCCCAATCCCCAACAGCGGCTCCGTAGCGACGTTCTCGCCAAGTTCTAGACATCCACCTAGCTAGCCAGTCAGACAGACGATCGAACATCACATGGACGTCTATATATACGTATAGTATGGTCGACGTAGACGCGCGCGTACGTACATGTAGGCATGTAGCAACAGTTGGACTGATCATGCATGCATTATTGCATGGCCAGCATGGGCTCCTTCGCTTAATCGCGTGATTAATCCTTTTGGAGTTTTGGGCCATGCAATGCAAGGGAAATCGCCATCAGTCGACGTAACGTACGCCGAGCTAGCTGTCCGCGGCGGTGGAGCCTGTAGGCCCACTGCTGATCATCCCGTGCCCGGACGGAGCCAGACTCAACCGTTCGGAGAAGGACACGCCAGGCCAGGCCCCAACTGAAGCTAGCTACTACGTACATGCGCGTTCGTCGGTACGGCAGGCCGCCGCCGTATATACGTTCAGGTGCAGCAGCCAAGGATTGATACAGTAACTAGCTTCGTTTAGCTACATGAATTAGATTATCTTGATTGGTTTTAGCTAAGCCATCTCTCTCGCTACAGCTAGCAGCGTCCAAAACTTGGCCATGTGCATGGGGGGTGGTCTCGCGCGCGTGCATGCACTGTGCGGCCGACGGCGACCGGACGGCCCTCACCCACGGCGGAGCCTCGCAGGCCGGCCAGGCCTACGCCGGTTATAGCAGTAATGCCCCCCGCGCGTGCAGTCGTGGACGGTCTGTCTCACTGTCTGCAGTGCGCGCATGCATGTGCACACGAGACCTAGTTAATGGCGTTGTGCCGCCGTACGTCGACGTGCGATACCGGCGCCGGCGACGTCGACCGGCTCCGCGCGTTCAGGGCCTAACCTGTTTTCCTATTACTTGGGAGATTGACCGAGGGCTCAGTCAGTCGATCCATGTACAACAATGCTACATCTACGGGCTAAACTTATTACGTAATCACAGTTACGGGATTAGGTGGCAAAACATTGAGGGCTCACGTCCCTGAAATCACGGAAGCTGAAAAATCGCGAGCCAATCCTCACTACAGGAAAATTAATCACTGCCGTGCATTGCCCCTTTGCCGTGCGCTGCAGCACGGCAAAGAACCCTTTGCCGTGAGAAGGGGAAGATGGCCACACGGCAAAGAACACAACCACGGCAAAACAAATAAGAGCACACGACAAAGTAACACTACACGGCAAAAGCCCAGCGACAGCGCACGGCAAAGAAAAATGGCACGGCAAAGACTACAAACAACGCCCGGCAAAGAAAACAAGCACGAAAGCCCGTAAAAAAGCCCACGGCAAAGAAAATACACGGCACCGCCGATAGGGCCCACCTCTACGGGCGCAGGTGACGGAGCCGTGGTGGACAGCAGGTCTTTGCCGTGTGGCTTACCGTCAAGCACGGTAAAGATTTGAACCCCCCAAATTCTACTGCCGTGAAAATTTCCCGCCATTTGATTTTATAACCCGTAAAATGACCTGCCCGAATTGTTCAACGTGGAACAACGTTTGCCGTGGGGTGTACACTAAGCTGTTTTGCCGTGCGTTGCCGGCTTTGCCGTGCAACCTTGCACGGCAAAGAGATTTTTTTTACTCGTTTCCCTCGGTTTTCTTTTAGCACACATTTTATATGTGTGTCATAGGTAAATTAAACCTTCCACGACACTTCACTAGTGGAGAAGAGGCCTTTGGTCCCAAGCAAATGACCCACTGCTGAACCAAACCGGGTCCAATGCCCCCATTGGACCCGGTTCGTTTCTGCCCAGGACGACCCCACCCGCTGGCGCCTGTCCTGTAGCGGCCTTTGGACCCGGTTTGTCATACAAACCGGGCGGGAACCCTTTAGTCCCGGTTTGTATGACAAACCGGGTCCAAAGGCCCCCCTGGCTATATAACCTTGCCCCTGCCCAAGTGTGAGCCACACTTAGCCATTTTTTCACTATCTTCACAAGAGGGTGTATTGCTCTCCTCTCTTCTTCACATGCACAAGAGGTGTTTGATGAAATGCTTAAGAGGATTTGCCACTTGAGTTTACACAAATCAAGCCACACTTAACTTGCTTTTTTCTTCTTCATCGAGGTTAACAACTTTATCCTTTTCATCTGCAATTGATAAAATGCATGTGTATATATACATCGTGATGTTCTGTAATGGTTTTGATCAGCTTAATTATATCATGCAGATGAATCGGCAATGGATGTACATTGACCGACGGTTTGACGAGTTCACTGCGGGCCTGGATAATTTTATGGCCGTGGCGGAGGCAAACAAACATGGTGGCTTCATGTATTGTCCATGTGTGGACTGCAAGAATACCGTAAATTACGCTCGCTCGAGTCTCATTCACAGCCACCTTCTGCGATCCGGTTTCATGCCCAGTTACTATTGTTGGACCAAGCACGGAGAAAGAGGGGTTATGATGGAAGACAATGAAGAAGAGGAAGAGGATGATGACGGTTATCCCAATTTCCCTGAATACGATGATACTGCAGAAGGCAATGAAGACAATGAAGTAGAAGATCAAGAGGCACCAGATGAGCCTGCTGATGATGATCTTGGCCGGGCCATTGCTGATGCAAGGAGAGAATGTGAAACTGAAAAGGAAAGGTTGGCCTTCGACAAGATGATAGAAGATCACAACAAATTGTTATACCCAACTTGCGAAGATGGCCATAAAAAGCTAGGCAGCACACTGGAATTGTTGCAATGGAAGGCAGAGAACGGTGTCACTGACTCAGGATTTGGAAAGTTGCTGACAATAATTAAGAGGAAGCTTCCAAGGGGTAACGAATTGCCCGCCAGTACGTACGAAGCGAAGAAGATTGTCTGCCCTCTAGGATTAGATGTGCAAAAGATACATGCATGCATTAATGACTGCATCCTCTACCGCGATGAGTACGAGAATTTGGATGCATGTCCGGTGTGCACTGCATTGCGGTATAAGATCAGACGAGATGACCCTGGTGATGTTGAGGGCGAGCGCCCCAGGAAGAGGGTTCCTGCCAAGGTTATGTGGTATGCTCCTATAATACCACGGCTGAAACGCTTGTTCAGGAATAAAGAGCATGCTAGGTTGTTGCGATGGCACAAAGAAGACCGTAAGAAAGACGTGATGTTGAGGCACCCTGCTGATGGATCCCAATGGAGAAAAATCGATAGAGAGTTCCCAAACTTTGCACAGGATGCAAGGAACTTAAGGTTTGGTCTAAGTACAGATGGCATGAATCCTTTTGGAGAGCAGAGCTGCAGCCATAGCACCTGGCCTGTGACTCTTTGTATATATAACCTTCCTCCTTGGTTGTGCATGAAGCGGAAGTTCATTATGATGCCAGTGCTCATACAAGGCCCGAAGCAACCCGGGAACGACATTGATGTGTACCTGAAGCCATTAGTCGAAGAACTTCTACAGCTGTGGTCCCTAGCAGGTGTACGTGTGTGGGACGAGCACAAGCAGGAGGAATTTGACCTAAGAGCGATGCTTTTCGTAACCATCAATGACTGGCCTGCTCTTGGTAACATTTCAGGACAGTCAAACAAGGGATACAATGCATGCACACACTGTTTACATGAGCTCGAAGGTGATTATTTGGAAAAAGGTCAGAAGGTCGTGTACCTGGGGCATCGTCGATTTCTTAGGATTACCCATCCCGTAAGAAAGAAAGGCAAGCATTACAACGGTGAGGCTGATCACCGGAGGAAGCCTCCCCATCGTGATGGTGTTGATATATTTGGTATGGTCAAGGATCTAGATGTAATATTTGGAAAGGGTCCTGGCGGACGGTCTGTTCCGAATGACGATGCCGGACACGCGCCCATGTGGAAGAAGAAATCTATATTTTGGGATCTACCCTATTGGGAAGTCTTAGAGGTCCGCTCTTCAATCGATGTGATGCACGTGACGAAGAATCTTTGCGTGAACCTGCTAGGCTTTCTGGGTGTGTACGGGAAGACAAAAGATACACCAGAAGCACGGAGGACCAGCAACGTTGGAAAGACCCCAAAAATCTGCATGAGAGAGTTAAAGGACGTCATTTATCCAGCTACGCTCTTACAAAAGCAGAGAAGGAAATATTTTTTGAATGTCTTAGCAGTATCAAGGTCCCGTCTGGCTTCTCCTCCAATATAAAGGGAATAATAAATATGGAGAAGAAAACATTCCAGAACCTGAAGTCTCATGACTGTCACGTGATAATGACACAGTTGCTTCCGATTGCATTGAGGGGGCTTCTACCGGAAAATGTTCGACTGCCCATTGTGAAGCTATGTGCATTCCTCAATGCAATTTCTCAGAAGGTAATAAACCCGGAAATTCTACCGAGGTTGCAGAATGATGTGGTCCAATGTCTCGTTAGTTTTGAGCTGGTGTTCCCACCATCCTTCTTCAATATTATGACACATCTCCTCGTTCACCTGGTCGATGAGATTTCCATTCTCGGTCCTGTGTTTCTACACAATATGTTCCCCTTCGAGAGGTTCATGGGAGTCTTGAAGAAATATGTTCATAACCGTGCTAGGCCAGAAGGAAGCATCTCCAAGGGCTATGGAACAGAGGAGGTCATTGAATTTTGTGTTGACTTTATTCCTGACCTTAAGCCGATTGGTGTTCCTGAATCGCGGCATGAAGGGAGACTAAGTGGAAAAGGCACGCTAGGAAGGAAATCAATGATATGTAGGGACGGGATTTCTTTGACTCAAGCACACTACACAGTTCTACAAAGTTCCACCATGGTGGCTCCGTATATCGGTGACCACAAGAACTTTCTACGCTCCCAGAACCCGGGGCAGTCGAACGATTGGATTAGACGTGAACACATGTCGACTTTCGGCGGTTGGTTGCAAAAACATCTCCTGAATAACGAAGATATTGATGATCAGCTGTACTTGCTGGCCCAGACACCATCTTCGACTGTAGTGACTTTCCAAGGGTACGAGATAAATGGGAATACATTTTACACGATCGCCCAAGATAAAAAGAGCACCAACCAAAACAGTGGTGTCCGCTTTGATGCAATAATGAATGAAGGCCCAAATGACACATATTATGGTTACATAGAGGATATCTGGGAACTTGAGTATGGACCTTCTTTTAAGGTCCCTTTGTTTAGGTGCAAATGGGTCAACAAAACAGGAGGCGGGGTTCAGGTAGACAAGTTGTATGGAATGACAACAGTGGATCTCAACAATCTTGGGTATAGAGACGAACCATTCGTCCTAGCCAAGGATGTGGCCCAGGTTTTCTATGTGAAGGATATGTCTACCAAACCAAGAAAAAGGAAACATAAGGAAACAAATACATCAAACGATGAGCCAAAGCGCCACATAGTTCTTTCAGGGAAAAAGAAACATCGTGGGAGTGGAGGACAAGACAGACATGTCAGAAGATTATAATCAGTTTGATGAAATTCCACCCTTCAGAGTGAACATTGATCCAAGCATCAAGTTAAATGATGAAGATGCTCCATGGTTAAGGCCGAAGAAGATTAAATGATGAAGATGCTCCATGGCACAAATGAGTATCTCAACATGGCAATCAATTTCCCATTTATTTTTGTGTAATCATTTAACTGTATGTAAGATATGAAAAGTGGAGATGTGGTTGGCTTTTTGTACCATATATATAGAGGAGATGTAGTCGTTCACGGGTTTGCAGAGGAAAAATTCCGAGGCGCAGTTTCCGAAGATGCCGTAGGGCATGTGCACCAACAACATCTTCGAGAAACTGCGCCACGGGAGATTTCCCAACCCTTTCCCCAACACTATTAGAGGAGATGTAGTCGTTCAGGGGCTTGCAGGAAAAAATTCCGAGGAGCAACTTCCGAAGATGCCGTAAGGCTTGTGCACCAACGACATCTTCGAGAAGTTGCGCCACGGGAGATTTCCCAACCCTTTCCCCAACCTGTTTGAGGTTGGCTTGTTGATCTGCTTGGCAAGCCGTATCGATGCTCCTTTTATAGGCACAGCACCGCTTCTACTCGACAGGGCGTCGTGCGCTACATGCTTTATCTCATCGAGCAGTGCGTCCACCCATGCGTTCTTATCCTGCCGACATCTTTAGTCCCGGTTGTACCCACCAACCGGGACTAAAGGTTACCCACACGTCCTTATCCCACCGACAGTTTTGTTAGATGACAAAAAAAGGATCTTTCGTCCCGGTTGTACCCACCAGCCGGGACTAAAGGTTACCCACACGTCTTTATCCCACCGACAGTTTTTGGCGCCACTGCGTTCCCGCCTATTTTTCTTCCCGCGCTTTCCACTGCTTCCCGCCTCCGTCCTCCCGCCATTTTTTCACTATATATATGTTGGCTTGGCCTCCATTTACATATCACATCTAGACTCATATCTGCAAACCTCATCACCAGGTCACATGGCTTCCATCGTATCTCTAACCCTCCGGGAGGCGGAGGCGCTTTGCGCGTCGAACTACCCCTGCCCGCCGGGCTACCGCGTCCCTACCGGCTGGTTGCTGAGCGTCGGAGGGTACCGGTCCCTCCTGTCCCTCTAGGTGTGGCGCGCGAGATGGCCATCACGAACCACTACTACTTCGAGCTCACGCCAAAGCAGCGGAGGAATCCCCAGTGGCATCCCGACTACAGCCCGACTAGCTTCTTCATCAATCGGCGTGAGAGGGCGCTCGCCAGGCACGAGGACGGCGGCCCGCCTCCTTCGAACTTCAACGGGCCGGCCGTCGGCTGTGGTGGCGGCCGAACTCTCCAGGGCGTCATGGCCCACCGTGGCCCCCGCCTGCGCTACCCTCAGTCCCAGCCCACGCGTGCTCTCCCGCCGAGGTTTGACTACCGCGACCCCGATGCCAGCGACGATGATGACGGCGACTACGACGACTACAGTGGCGAGTACTATAGGGCCAGGCACGAGTATGACTGAATGACTCGAACAGTCGAATCTGGCCATGTATCTTAATTAATTTTCAGTTGAGCTAGGCACGAGTACTATAGGGCTAGGCACGAGTACTATCTGGCCATGTATCTTAATTAATTTTCAGTTGAGTTCTGTACTTTAATTCCACATGTAATCTGGCGGTGTTGTCGACGTCGTTGGGGAACTGCGCCCTCCACTGGCCATCATGGCGTGGCGGTGGCGGTGGCGGTGGAGCAGTACATGGCGGTGGCGGTGGTGGGCAGTACACGGCGGTGGCGGTGGTGGGCAGTACACGGCGGTGGCCCGTACATGGCGGTGACGGTGGTTCCGCGCGCACGCGGCGCTTTATAGCACAGCGACGCGGCAAGTTTGGCGACAGGTGGCGCGGGAAGCGGCGGGGCGTGGCGGTGGGGCCAGTACATGGCGGTGGCGGTGGTGGGCAGTACATGGCGGTGGCGGTGGGGCAGTACATGGCGGTGGCGGTGGTGGGCAGTACACGGCGGTGGCGGTGGTGGCGGTGGCCAGTACATGGCGGTGGCGGTGATTCCGCGCGCACGCGGCGCTTTATAGCACAGCGACGCGGCAAGTTTGGCGACAGGTGGCGGGGGAAGCGGCGGGGCGTGGCGGTGGGGCAGTACATGGCGGTGGCGGTGGTGGGCGATACATGGCGGTGGCGGTAGGGCGATACATAGCGATGGCGGTGGTGGGCGATACACGTGTGGCGGTGAGTAGGCAGTACACGCGGTGGCCCGTACATGGCGATGACGGTGGTTCCGCGCGCCGCGGCGCTTTATAGCACAGCGACGCGGCAAGTTTGGCAAGGTGGCGAGAAGCGGCGGGGCGTGGCGGTGGGGCGATACATGGCGGTGGCGGTGGTGGGCGAGTACATGGCGGTGGCGGTGGGGCGTACATGGCGGTGGCGGTGGTGGGCGATACGGCGGTGGCGGTGGTGGGCGATACACGGCGGTGGCCCGTACATGGCGGTGACGGTGGTTCGCGCCGCAGCGGCGCTTTATATACAGCGGCGGCAAGTTTGGCGACGGTGGCGCGGGAAGCGGCGGCGTGGCGGTGCCGTTACATGGCGGTGGCGGTGGTGGCGTACATGGCGGTGGCGGTGGTGGGCGTGCAGCGGTCGCGGTGGTGGCGATACACGGCGGTGACGGGGAGCAGGGACACGGCGTGGCGGTGGCGGTGCGTGGCCAGTACATGGCGGTGGCGGTGGTGGGCAGTACACGGCGATGGCCCGTACATGGCGGTGACGGTGGTTCCGCGCGCACGCGCTTTATAGCACAGCGACGCGGCAAGTTTGGCGACAGGTGGCGCGAAAGCGGCGGGGCGTGGCGGTGGAAGCGGCGGCACAGCGGCGCGGGGAAGCGGCGGGGCGGTGGCACGTGGAAGCGGGATCTACACGCGCACGGCGGTGGCGGCGGGGCAGGCGGTGGAAGCGGGGCGACATGGCGGTGGCGGTGGCGGAAGCGGACACGTGTGGCGGTGGCGGTGGTGGGCGTACACGGCGGTGGCCCGTACATGGCGGTGACGGTGGTGGCCAGGCGGTGGCGGTGGCGACAGTGGCCACTACACGGCGGTGGACACGTGTGGCAGTGCGGTGGCTTTTTTTCATTTGAAATAAGGCGGGAATGAAATTTTTTAAAAAAATTTGGCCTTTGGACCCGGTTTGTATTACAAACCGGGCCTAAAGGGTTTGTCGGCAAACCGGGACCAAAGGGGGGCCTTTGGACCCGGTTTGTAAGCATACCGGGTCCAAGGGGGGCCTTTGGACCCGGTTTGTAACACGCACCGGGTCCAAGGAGGGGGGTTATAAGCTGCCTCGTCTCCTTCCTCGCGCCGTCAATCGCGCGAGGAGGAGAAGCTGAGCGCCGCGGGGCTGCCCGTTTGCCGCGCCGCCGTCGCCCACCGCGCCGCCCGCCGCGCCGCCCACCGCCTCGCGCGCCGCCTGCCTCGCGCGCGCCGCCGCGCGCCCCTCCTCCTCTGCCGCGCGCCCGTCCGCCCGCGGCGCGCCGCCTCTCGACCGCGGCGCGCGCGCGCCAGCCCCCCACGGCGCGGCCGGCGCGCCGTCGCCACCCGCGCCGTCCGCCCGCGACCGCCTCCTCGCCGTCGCGCGCTCCCGCCACCTGCCGGGCGTGGCCGCCACGCCCACCTCATTCGTGGTAGCGCCGCGCGCCCGGCCATCTTTTTTTTTGTTGAATTAGTTAATTTGTTAGGTTAATTATAGTGTTACTTAGAAATTTAGTTAGAAAATTAGTAAAATTACTTAGAAATTTACTTAGA
Organism: Lolium multiflorum; assembly: GCA_030979885.1. Classification (NCBI taxonomy): domain Eukaryota; kingdom Viridiplantae; phylum Streptophyta; class Magnoliopsida; order Poales; family Poaceae; genus Lolium; species Lolium multiflorum. Next base: position 70,378 of record JAUUTY010000262.1, read on the forward strand.
AATTTAGCTAAGTTAGTAAAATTACTTAGAAATTTAGTTAGAAAATTAGTTAAAACAATAGTTAGAAAAAAGTTAGTAAAATTAGTTAGTAAAATAGTTAGAAATTTAGTTAAAACAATAGTTAGAAATTTAGTTAAAATAGTTAGAAATTTAGAAAAAAAGTTAGTAAAATTTAGTTAAAATAGTTAGAAATTTAGTTAGTGTTACTGTTACAAAAATAGTTATGAGGGCCGCCGCGCCGGTAACCGCTACGCTCGCGATGGCGCCCCCAAAATACGGTAGTGCCGACGCCCCTGCCGGCGCCCCCAAAATAGAGTATGTAGTGCCGGCGCCCCCCAAACGCCGGCGCCGACTAACCGCTACCGCTAACGCTACGCTCGCGATGGCGCCCCCCAAATACGGTAGTGCCGACGCCCCTGCCGGCACGCCCAAAATAGAGTATGTAGTGCCGGCGCCCCCCAAACGGTAGTGCCGGCGCCGACTAACATAAAAGTAGTGAATTTATTTTTTACTGCAGTATCTGCTTTATCCTTAATTTGATCATATGATGGTTCCTATGTATAGCTTGCAGGTCGTTGTAGAAAGCATGGAGAGAGATGAAATTCAAGAAAATTTCATGGAGGAACTCATAGCAAACGGTACTCTGGATGATCGCGACGATGTCACCGCAACTTATTTGAATGACTCCGGTGAGGGAGCGGAGAATATTGAGGAAGAAGATCCTAGTGGCGCCGGTGAGGAACAAGATCATCATAATGGCTCCCGAACTGTAGTTATCACCGAGGTATATAAACTAATTAAGCCGCTGTTGATCGACTAGATGCATTATCTAATTAAATTGTACTGACTATGAATTATTTCTTTTTTAGCCCTCCGGATCGAGCACTTCTTCTGTAAAGTCGAGGAAGCGAGGCCCGGCCAAAAAGTTGGATGACGGTGTTAGGCACGACATCACCCACATCGAAAAGGATGGTAAACCGATTGCTCCAGAGAAAGGTGCAAAGGCATTTATAGCTCAATGCGGAGTGCTTGTTAGGGACCACGTCCCGATCACCGTTCGAGAATGGCACAAGCCGAAGGGACTAGTGCTGTCTGCAGAGGAAGAAGGTCAAGGTCTTTATATCGATGATGTAGCCAAAAACAGCATTATGGACAAGCTCATGTCACATTTCAACATAGTACCCGAAGAGGGGGGTGACGCTGAAAAGGCCAAGATGGAGCAGGCCCTCCGCGAGTTTGGCAAGAAGAAGATGGCCGAACTATTCAAGAGCCACAAGAAAAGATTGCGCCGCCTTATCAAGATAGAGAAGACTCCGGACAATGAGAAGGTAAAAACTCACTGGGAAGAATTCGTGAAGTACACCACGGAGTCAGAAGAATTTAAGAGAAGGTCGGAAATAAATAAGGCAAATGCTGCGTTGAAGCTATATCACCAAATTCTGGGTCCAGGTGGATACAGGGCTAACCGTCCTAAGTGGCAGGCAGCTGAGGCGGAACTGACCAGTAAAGGGATCAGATTAGGGACACACGGTTGGATCGAACGGTGCAAGGAGTGGTTCTACGGGATTGGGGGAACGTTGGATCCAGAAACAGGGAAGTGCATCTATAAGAAAGCTCATCTGAAGGTTCCCATTGATGCCCTGGAAAAGGCACATAGGGACGTGGAGGCGGGGTTGTTCCAGCCCGAAAGAGAGAACGATGAGCTGACACGCGCCCTTGGGAACAAAGAACACGGCGGACGAACACGAGGCACAGAAGGCTCCGTTCCGTGGAAGTATGGCTTTCCTGCGGAAAGGAAGAGATTTCCTGATAAAAGCCATGAGAGGAGGAAGGCAAGGGAAACAGACCGCCTGGCTAACTTAGAGGAGGATTTTAGCACCATCAAAGCCCAATTCACCATTGTAACCCAAGTACTTACATCTCAGATGGCTCAGGGGCAGGCTGTAGATCCTGCATTGCTCAATGCCATCGCCCCGCTGCAATCTCAACCACACCGGAAAAGCAGCGTGGCTTCCTCTAAGCAGGTGGATGATGATGATGATGACCAGGTGGTCGAGCCTCCTCGCTACCCCCCCGTGGATGATCTCACTGAGAGCCGTCCTTGTGAGCTGCATGTTAAAGTTTTCAACCTATCCTTCAAGGCGGCGGTCGGCATCTTCTTACCTACAAGGTCTTACCATTGCCGTCCGGTCCAAGACGACTTTGCTGTTGTGATGGTGGATGAAGTGTTGAGAGATTATGAGGGGATGGTGCTTGAGCACCCTGCAGGTGAAGATGGGGAAATCAAAGAACTGGGAGAAGCCCGTAGAACCACCGTGCAATGGCGGAAGGAGAACATTGTGTTTCCAGGTGAGAAGCCACCAAGCAGGCCACCTCCTCCGCCTCCTCCGCCACCTGCAGGGTCTCCTCCGCGTGATGAGTCTCCTCCGCGTGATGATTCTCCTATGCGCGATGATGATTCCCCTGTGCATGAGCAGTCTCCTCCGCGTGAAAACACTCCGGCGCCGCCTCCTCCTCCTCGTCAGGAGACTCCGCCGCCTCCACCTAAGCAAAAGAGGAAGCTAACCGGGCACCTCCTACAGCTCCGAAGAGATCATCAACTCCGATGAGGGCACAGACTCCAGAGTTGTTACCACATCAGCAGACTGAAGAGCAAAAGGCGTTTCTTGCGCCGAAGAAGATGTTTATTAAACCGCAAACAATGAAGCACTTTGCCGAGACGAGAATGAAGAGACCTGAGCTGAGATCTGATCATGACCGCTCTCTTGGACAGTCCTATAGAGCGAGCAAAGAAGCAAAAAAAGTCGCCCAGCTTGGACAGCAGGACAATCAGGCCATAGCCCACTTCGTCGTGCAGCCCTATGATGATCCAGAGACGGCATCGATGATCGAACGGGAGGCTAGAGCTCAGGGAGCATCAGTTGATTACGAAGATTACTATCCAACGGCTCAAGTGGTAAACACGTATAGATACGGAAAAGATCTCGTCAAACCTGGCGAGCTCGCGCGTCTAGGTACTCAGATGCGAAGGTTGCATGAATGGTACCTGAGAGCCTGTCGAAGAGGTGATCGCTACCTCACGGTGTATCTTAGAGATGAGCATTACTTCCGGGGGAACGAGGAGATAAACCTTGAGTTAGAAGAACTGTTTCAGTTATTCAATCAAGACGCCCTCGACAAAGCTGTCATCAGTTGCTACTGCCTGTAAGTGATTTATTTATGTAATTAAGTCTGTAGCTCAGCGCTCATTCATTTGCACTAACAATTATCCTCACTATATTCTTTGTGTATGCTATATATTTAATTATGCAGAATGAAGAAGCTCGAATGCAAAAGAGGCAAGCTCCTACCGCTGGGGTTCATAGACCCAGACACAGTTCATGAAGTTACGGTTCGAGACTTCGCCAAGGACACAGAGGACAACATGGTAATGTTTTTAGTGAAGCAAGCAGACAAAGAGGAAATATTTTTTCCCTACAACTTCAAGTGAGTGTTATATATAACATACATTATGCTTGTGCAGCTTCCACTTTATTCTCCTAATCATTGAGCTATGCTTGTGCAGTTTCCACTTTATTCTCCTTATCATTGATCTTCACAAAGGAGTCGTAAAGGTCATGGACTCGAAACGTAAAGAACATGCGGAATGGGCGAACATGACTGTCATCCTTCAGAGGTAATTTCAATCAATTTCGTATTGGCATCTTCATCTGTTCTAATTCGACGATATCATCAACTAATCATTAACTCATTTACTCATTATTTTTTGCCGGGGCAGGGCTTGGAAACGGTTCATCACTACTGTTCCGGGTAAATGGAAACCGGAGCTTACATTTGAAGATTACCCTGTAAGTATAGTACTATATATATAGCTATGTCCGTGAAACTCTATGTATGATATTTACTTTCAATACGATGCTTGATTAATTATTAGTTTGATCGAACTATTTTTTCGTAAAGTGTATGTGGCAGGAACGTGGGAATAACTTATGTGGATACTACGTCTGCACCTTCATTCGTGACATGACCTGTCCCAAGGGTGGGGATGCCCAAATACATGCCACTCGTGTATGATAACAAATTCTCACAATTATCTTAATTAGTACCATCTATTGTATGATTTCCATTCATATATTGATCTCCTTTTTTAAATATAGATGATACGCCTGCGGGACAGTCTCATAACGGCGGATCAAATACGAGCAATTCAAGAGGAAATCGCGGGATTCTTTCTTACCGAGTGCATAACCCCAGGTGGAGAGCACTATGCGAAGGTCATAGCTAGGTGTTGAGCAACTTTGTAAAAGCTAATAGATTTAGTAAAGAGATCTGACTTGATATGCATGCATTACGTGTACTGTTGACGATGTCTATATATATTCACGACGATTTGTTTGTGGTTTCTTGAATGATATATATGCATTGCTGAAATTCTGCCGAGAGAAACGCCCTGTTTCTCTGCCGCGGCAGAGAAACGCTGGTACAGCCTAAACCTGTGCCGCGGCAGAGAAATAGCAATTCTCTGCCGCGGCAGAGGAACCTAGGCCCGGTTCGTACCACGAACCGGGACCAAAGGCCTTCCACCGCGAGCTTCCTGGCCGCACCACGTGTCGAGGCCTTTAGGCCCGGTTTATCTTTGAACCGGGACTAAAGGGTACCCCCTTTAGTCCCGCCTAGTTGGTCCCGGTTCGGGAACCGGGTCTAAAGGCCCAAATGGACCGGGCCTATTGCCCCGTTTCCACTAGTGCTTACTAGGCACATGGGGGTGTTTGAGATTTCGGTGCTCAGACGGTCATCCTCCGGCTAAACATCCCATAGCCTCTCGGGGTTAGTGCCTCTGCGAGTTCCTCTCATACTCCCCGGAACATGTCTAAGCCATCAGCGCATGTGCATGTAGCCGGGCACCCGGGGTTCAACATTGGATACAACAACACTCCACCACACTAGTGTACACACCATGTGGGCATTCCCACCCTCCCAGAAGGTAGATTTTCGGAGAAACGGCGATTTGGTTGACCATGCAGTCTACATTATAGACTGGGCACCGACGTCGCCTCCGGTGGAATTATGCCTCCATTTGGTCTTGGCTAGGTCATATGGGCATGTGGTGACAAGGACCACCCCATATGCTCTCGGGATTAGCCCCTCTGGGAGTTCTTCACATACGTCGGAACATGGCTAAGTATCGTGAGCGCACGTGTATGGGCGCACCCGGGGGTTCAACATTGGATACAAGAACACTCCACCACACTAGTGTACACACAGGTGGACACACACAAGTTAGGGTTGGGATTTAGGGTTTAGGGCTACGGTTTAGGTTAGGCTTACGGTTAGGGTTAGGTCACATCGGGGAGACATGTGTTGCACCATTTCGTGAATTATACCTTCCACACTTTACCCACATGCAAGATTTGTTGGGATTTCGGTGCTCGGTCATTCTCAGCTAAACACCCCATAGGCTCTTAGGGTTAGCGCCTCTCGGAGTTCCTCTCATACGTCAGAACATGGCTGAAGTCCCGTCGGCATATGTGCGTGTAGCGAGAGCCCGGGGGTTCAACACTAGATATGTACACTCCACCACACTAGTGTACACACACCATGTGGACACACACAAGTTTAGGGTTAGGGTTACACTTTACGGTTAGGCTTATGGTTAGGGTTAGGGTTAGGGCCACACCGGGGAGACATGTGTTGCACCATTTGGTGAATTATACCTTCCACGACACTTACTAGGCCCACATGCAAGATTTGTTGGGATTTCTGCTCACGGCGGTCATTCTCCGGCTAAAACCCTACCGCTCTCAGGGTTAGCGCCTCTCGGGAGTTCCTCTCATACGGCTAGAACATGGCTAAGTGCCGTCAGCGCATGTGTGTGTAGCCGGACGCAACCAGGGGTTCAACATTGGATATGACAACATTCGACCACACTATTGCACACACCATGTGGGTATTCTCACCCTCCGAAGGTAGATTTTCGGAGAAACCCTGATTATGATGATCGCGCGGTCTACATCATTGACTGGGCACCGACGTAGCCTCCCCGGTCTTATGCCTCCATTTGAGCTTGGTTAGGTCACAGGGGCATGTGGTGACAAGACCACCCCATATGCTCTTAGGGTTAGCCCCCTCCCAGAGTTACATACGTCAGAACATGGCTAAGTACCGTCAGCGCATGTGCGTGTAGCAGACGCATCCGAGGGTTCAACATTGGATACAACAACACTCCACCACACTAGTGTACACACACCATGTGGACACACACATTTTTGGGTTAGAGTTTAGGGTTAGGGTTAAAGTTTAGGGTTAGTGTTAGGGTTAGGGTCACACCGGGGAGACATGTAGTGCATCATTTGGTGAATTATACCTTCCCATCAGGAGTCTCTGCCTCGCCGGACCCTTGCGTGTGCCAGAAATTTGCCGCCGTTGATACGTCTCCAACGTATCGATAATTTCTTATGTTCCATGCTACTTTATTGATGATACCTACATGTTTTATACATTATATGTCATATTTATGCATTTTCTGGAACTAACCTATTAACAAGATGCCGAAGAGCCGATTGCTGTTTTCTGCTGTTTTTGGTTTCAGAAATCTAGTAAGGAAATATTCTCGGAATGGACGAAACTTTCGCCTAGGGCCCTATTTTTGCACGAAGCTTCCGGAAGACCCGAGATAACGAAGTGGGGCCACGAGGCAGCCAGGGCTAGGGCGGCGCGGCCCAAGCCCTGGCCGCGCGGCCCTACCCCCTGGGCACCTCGTGTGCCCCCCCGCGCTGCCCTTCCGCCTACTTAAAGTCTCCGTCGCGAAACCCCCGATCGAGAGCCACGATCGGAAAACCATCCAGGAGACGCCGCCGCCGCGCAAATCCCATCTCGGGATTCGGGAGATCGCCTCCGGCACCTCCGGAGAGGGGATTCATCTCCGGAGGACTCTACACCGCCATGGTCGCCTCAGGAGTGATGAGTGAGTAGTTCACCCCTGGAATGGGTCCATAGCGTGCTAGATCATCGTCTTCTCCTTGTTGTGCTTCATTGTTGATCTTGTGAGCTGCCTAACATGATCAGATCATCTATCTGTAATTCTATATGTTGTGTTTGTCGGGATCCGATGGATAGAGAATACTATGTTATGGTGATTATCAATCTATTGTTTATGTGTTGTTTATGATCTTGCATGCTCTCCGTTATTAGTAGAGGCTCTGGCCAAGTTTTTACTCTTAACTCCAAGAGGGAGTATTTATGCTCGATAGTGGGTTCATGCCTCCATTGATCTGGGACAGTGACAGAAAGTTCTAAGGTTGTGGATGTGCTGTTGCCACTAGGGATAAAACATTGATTCTATATCTAAGGATGTAGTTGTCGATTACATTACGCACCATACTTAATGCAATTGTCTGTTGCTTAGCAACTTAATGCGAATGGGGTTCGGATGATAACCTGAAGGTGGAGTTTTTAGGCATAGATGCAGTTGGATGGCGGTCTATGTACTTTGTCGTAATGCCCAATTAAATCTCACTATATTTATCATATCATGTATATGCATTGTTATGCCTTTCTCTATTTGTCAATTGCCCGACTGTCACCCAACATGCTTTTATCTTATGGGAGAGACACCTCTAGTGAGCTGTGGACCCGGTCTATTCTTTACATAGCATACAATCTACTGCAATTGTGTTTTACTATTTTCTTCAAACATCTTCCACTCGATACGCTTAATCCTTTGTTACAACAAGCGGTGAGATTGACAACCTCATTGTTGGTTGGGCAAAGTACTTTGTTTTGTTGTGCATTCACGTTGGCGCGGAATCCTGTTGTTGCGCCGCATCACATTTCGCCACCATCAACCTTCAACGTGCTTCTTGGCTCCTCCTGGTTCGATTAAACCTTGGTTTCTTCCGAGGGAAAACTTGCCACTGTGCATCATACCTTCCTCTTGGGGTTCCCAGACGTGTACATTGCGCATCAAGCTTGTTTTACGCCGTTCTCTGGAGATCAAGACACGCTGCAAGAGTCTCACTTCTCAATCTTTACTTTGTTTTTGTCTTGCTTTATTTACTACTTTGTTTGCTGCACCTAAACAAAACACAAAAAATTAGTTGCTAGTTTTACTTTATTTACTGTCTTGCTCTCTATATCAAAAACACACAAAAAAATTAGTTACTTGCATTTAATTTATTTTGTTATCATGTCTAGTCATGTACTTGTTTTTATTTTCACTAGTTAGGCATAATGGAAAACAACAAAAAAATTAGAGATCTTTATGAACTTTATCTTGAATTAGGACATGATGTGTTTGAAGAGAAAATTAAAAAACCCATGGAACTTTGTTTGCAAAATAGTTGTAGCAATGTTATTAGCATGAACTCTTTGAACACTATTATTGCTAAAGCTATGGAAGAATTTAAGCTTGGGGAAGCTGGTTGTGATATTTTTAGTCCCCAAGCATGGAGGAGAAAATTTATTTTGATGACACTTTACCTCCTATATATGATGCTTGCAATGATGAATATGATATTTTCAGTCCACCTACTATTGAGGAGAAAATTAATTATGATTACAATATGCCTCCTATATATTATGATTATGGTGATGAGAATAATAGTGATAGCTATTTTGTTGAATTTGCTCCCACTACAACTAATAAAATTGATTATGCTTATGTGGAGAGTAATAATTTTATGCATGTGGCTCATGACAAGAATGTTTTATGTGATAGTTATATTGTTGAGTTTGTTCATGATGCTACTAAAATTATTATGAGAGAGAGGAAACAGGTTATATGCATCTTAATAATATTAAGTTTCCCTCTTTATGTTGAGAATCTTGAAATTGCAATTGTGTTGTTTTTCTATGCTTGCCACTTTGTTCTTCATGAATTTATTTGTGTACAAGATTCCTTTTCATAGAAGTGGGTTAGGCTTAAATTTGCTTCATACTTGCTTTTTGATTCTCTCTTTGCTGCGACTCTCATCCGTATGAGAGCATCATCATTAAAACTGCTGAGCCCATCTTAATGGCTATAAAGAAAGAACTTCTTAGGAGATAACCCATGTGTTTATTTTACTACAGCAATTTTTGTTTTGTTGAGTCTTGGAAGTTGTTTACTACTGTAGCAACCTCTCCTTATCATGTTTTTTGTGCCAAGTAAAGTTTCTATGTCAAAGTTGATGTTATATTTGGGATCGCTGCGCAGAAACAGCATTGCTGTCTGTCACGAATCTGGGCACAGTTCTCTGTAGAAAATTGGAAAAAATCTGCCAATTTACGAGCGTGATCCTCAGATATGTACGCAACTTTCATTAGTTTTGAGTTTTTCCATTTTAGCAAGTCTGGTGCCAGCTTTAAATTCGTCTTTACGGACTGTTCTGTTTTTGACAGATTCTGCCTTTTATTTGGCATTGCCTCTTTTGCTATGTTGGATTCAATTTCTTTGATCCATTAATGTCCAGTAGCTTTATGCAATGTCCAGAAGTGTAAAGAATGATTGTGTCACCTCTGAACAGTGAATTATTAATTGTGCACTAACCCTCTAATGAGTTTGCTTGAAGTTTGGTGTGAAGGAAGTTTTCAAGGGTCAAGAGAGGAGAATGATATACTATGATCAAGAGGAGTGAAAGCTCTAAGCTTGGGGATGCCCCCGTGGTTCACCCCTGCATATTTTAAGAAGACTCAAGCGTCTAAGCTTGGGGATGCCCAAGGCATCCTTCTTCATCGACAACATCATCGGGTTCCTCCCAAACTATATTTTTATTCAGTCACATCTTGTGTTCTTTACTTGGAGCGTCGGTTTGTTTTTGTTTGTTTTTGTTTGAATAAGATGGATCCTAGCATTCACTTTGTGGGAGAGAGACACGCTCAGCTGTTGCATATGGACACATGTGTCCTTAGGCTTTACTCATAATGTTCATGGCGAAGTTTCTTCTTCGTTAAATTGTTATATGGTTGGAATTGGAAAATGCTACATGTAGTAATTCTAAAATGTCTTGGATAATGTGATACTTGGCAATTGTTGTGCTCATGCTTAAGCTCTTGCATCATATGCTTTGCCATTAATGAAGAAATACATAGAGCTTGCTAAAATTTGATTTGCATATTTGTTTCTCTAAGGTCTAGATAATATCTAGTATTGAGTTTTGAACAACAAGGAAGACGGTGTAGAGTCTTATAATGTTTACAATGTGTCTTTTATGTGAGTTTTGCTGCACCTGTTCATCCTTGAGTTTGCTTCAAATAACCTTGCTAGCCTAAACCTTGTATCGAGAGGAATACTTCTCATGCATCCAAAATCCTTGAGCCAACTACTATGCCATTTGTGTCCACCATACCTACCTACTACATGGTATTTTCCGCCATTCCAAAGTAAATTGCTTGAGTGCTACCTTTAAAATTCCATCACTCACCTTTGCAATATATAGCTCATGGGACAAAATAGCCTTAAAAACTATCGTAGTATTGAATATGTACTTATGCACTTTATATTTTATTAAGTTGCTTGTTGTGCGATAACCATGCTTCTGGGGAACGCCATCAACTATTGTTGAATATCATGTGAGTTGCTATGCATGTCCGTCTTGTCCGAAGGATCTATCATTTTAGTGGTTGGAGCATGCAAAATTGTTAGAGAAGAACATTGGGCCGCTAACTAAAGCCATGAATCATGGTGGAAGTTTCAGTTTTGGACATATATCCTCAATCTCATATGAGAATAATAATCATTGCTACATGCTTATGCATTTAAGAGAGTCCATTATCTGTTGTCCATGTTGTCCGGTATGGATGTCTAAGTTGAGAATAATCAAAAGCGAGAAATCCAAAATGCGAGCTTTCTCCTTAGACCTTTGTACAGGCATGGAGGTACCCCTTTGTGACACTTGGTTGAAACATGGAATGCAAAGATCCGGAGTTCAAGCTAAGTAGGACGAGGTGGACACTATTAGTACACTATGCATGAGGCTTGCAACTTGTAAGATATAATTTACATAACTCATATGCTTTATTACTACCGTTGACAAAATTGTTTCATGTTTTCAAAATAAAAGCTCTAGCACAAATACAGCAATCGATGCTTTCCTCTTTGAAGACCTTTCTTTTACTTTATTGTTGAGTCAGTTTACCTATCTCCTTCCACCTTAAGAAGCAAACACTTGTGTGAATGCATTGATTCCTACATACTTGCATATTGCACTTGTTATATTACTTTATGTTGACAATATCCATGAGATATACATGTTATAAGTTGAAAGCCCGCTGCTTTTCCTATGTGTTGCTTCAACACCTTTACTTTGATTTATTGCTTTATGAGTTAACTCTTATGCAAGACTTATTGATGCTTGTCTTGAAGTACTATTCATGAAAAGTCTTTGTCATATGATTCACTTGTTTACTCATGTCATTTCCTTTGTTTTGATCGCTGCATTCATTACATATGTTTACAAATAGTATGATCAAGATTATGATGGCATGTCACTTCAGAAATTATCTTTGTTATCGTTTTACCTGCTCGGGACGAGCAGAACTAAGCTTGGGGATGCTGATACGTCTCCAACGTATCGATAATTTCTTATGTTCCATGCTACTTTATTGATGATACCTACATGTTTTATGCACATTATATGTCATATTTATGCATTTTCGGAACTAACCTATTAACAAATGCCGAAGAGCCAGTTGCTGTTCTGCTGTTTTTGGTTTCAGAATCCTAGTAAGGAAATATTCTCGGAATTGGACGAAACTTTCGCCCAGGGTCCTATTTTTGCACGAAGCTTCCGAGAAGACCGAAGAGATAACGAAGTGGGGCCACGAGGCAGCCGGGGGGCTGGGCGGCGCGGCCCAAGCCCTGGCCGCGCCGCCTACCCCCAGGCCCTCGTGTGGCCCCCGTTGCCCTTCGCCTACTTAAAGTCTCGTCGCGAAACCCTGAGCCAGGAGCCACGATACGGAAAACCTTCCCGAGACGCCGCCGCCGAATCCCATCTCGGGGATTCGGGAGATCGCCTCCAGGCACCCTGCGGGAGAGTTCATCTCCCAGGAGGACTCTACTACCGCCATGGTCGCCTCCGGAGTGATGAGTGAGTAGTTCACCCTGGACCATGGGTCCATAGCAGTAGCTAGATGGTCGTCTTCTCCTTGTTGTGCTTCATTGTTGGATCTTGTGAGCTGCCTAACATGATCAAGATCATCTATCTGTAATTCTATATGTTGTGTTTGTCGGGATCCGATGGATAGAGAATACTATGTTATGGTGATTATCAATCTATTGTTTATGTGTTGTTTATGATCTTGCATGCTCTCCATTATTAGTAGAGGCTCTGGCCAAGTTTGTACTCTTAACTCAAGAGGGAGTATTTATGCTCGATAGTGGGTTCATGCCTCCATTGAATCTGGGACAGTGACGGAAAGTTCTAAGGTTGTGGATGTCTTGTTGCCACTAGGGATAAAACATTGATTCTATATCTAAGGATGTAGTTGTCGATTACATTACGCACCATACTTAATGCAATTGTCTATTGCTTAGCAACTTAATACTGAATGGGGTTCGGACGATAACCTGAAGGTGGACTTTTTAGGCATAGATGCAGTTGGATGGCGGTCTATGTACTTTGTCGTAATGCCAATTAAATCTCACTATATTTATCATATCATGTATATGCATTGTTATGCCTTTCTCTGTTTGTCAATTGCCGACTGTAATTTGTTCACCCAACATGCTTTTATCTTATGGAAGAGACACCTCTAGTGAACTGTGGACCCCGGTCCTATTCTTTACATAGCATACAATCTACTGCAATTGTGTTTTACTATTTTCTTTGCAAACATCTTCCACTCGATTAATCCTTTGTTACAGCAAGCCGGTGAGATTGACAACCTCAATGTTTCGTTGGGGCAAAGTACTTTGGTTTTGTTGTGCGGATTCCACGTTGGCGCCGGAATCCTGGTGTTGCGCCGCATCACATTTCGCCACCATCAACCTTCAACGTGCTTCTTGGCTCCTCCTGGTTCGATTAAACCTTGGTTTCTTTCTGAGGGAAAACTTGCCACTGTGCGCATCATACCTTCCTCTTGGGGTTCCCAACGGACGTGTACATTTACGCGCATCAGCCGTCGCCACATGTGGCAGATTTTGTTAGGCCTGAAGCCGCGGTCACACCGATGCTCCAACAACTTCCACAATAATTGATCCGCAACATGCACTACGAGCCCCATGCACGAGTGCCAGCGACAGTGGGCGGAGGCTGATATGTGCCGGCACCACGACATCTCCCTTGTGCATGGATGGCATCTGAACAAAGGGGAGGATCCCCGTGCCACCAACGCCAATACGAGGAGTCGGTCCATGACGAGATGTGTCGCTGCATCCGACAACCTTCGCCATCGATGCGGTATGACCGCGCCTACCAGTGCGAGGATTTCTGGTGCGAGTTCCTTGCGTGGGAGCATAAGACACGCGGGCAATCCATGATTTGCGTGATTTCCAGACGGGCGAGAACTACGACACCTTCGATGCTGCCAACAAGAACGACGAGGAGGAAGACGAAGGCATCGATGAAGACGAGGAGTGGCAGACATTGCGCCTCCGGCCACTGTCAAGTTGGAGGCGCTCCTCCCCGACGGCTACGAGGATGAAATACTATGTTTCAATGATTGGGGCTTTGCCGTGCGCCTTTAGACGGCTAAGGTTGCTTTGCCGTGCGCGTTGGTGATGACCCACAAGTATAGGGGATCGCAACAGTCTTCGAGGGAAGTAAAACCCAAATTTATTGATTCGACACAAGGGGAGGTAAAGAATACTTATAAGCCTTAACAATGAGTTGTCAATTCAGCTGCAGCACCTGAAAAGCACTAGTAACGGGGTGATGTGAAAGTAGCAATATGAGAGCAGTAATAATAACACGGCGTATTAATAGCAATATGAGAGCAATGGCACGAGAAAATAGTTGATACTACTTCCAATGACATGAAGAACAAGTATATGATGATGAGAGATGGACCGGGGTTCCCAGCTATCTTACACTAGTGGTAACTCTCCAATAACAAGTGTCGGGTGAACAAATTACAGTTGGGCAATTGATAGGATTGATAAGGCATTAAGAAAGAACATCAATTCATTAATCATGTAGGCATGTTTTCCATATTTAGTCGTACGTGCTCGCAATGAGAAACTTGCACAACATCTATTGTCCTACCAGCCGGTGGCAGCCAGGCCTCAAGGGAATCTACTGGATATTAAGGTACTCCTTTTAATAGAGCACCGGAGCAAAGCATTAACACTCGTGAAAACATGTGTCCCTCACATCACCGCCATCCCCTCCGGTTGTCCGTTCTGTCACTTCGGGGCCTTTGGTTCCGGACAGTGACATGTGCATACAACTTGTAGATACAATCTAAGCAATAATTATAGAGCTCAAATCTAAGATCATGCCACTCGGGCCCTAGTGACAAGCATTAAGCATAACAAGATTACAGCAACAATAACTTCACAAACTTTATAGATAGACTAATCATAATGTATCATCTATCGGATCCCAACAAACACAACACCGATTACATGATGAATCTCAATCATGGGCAGCTCATGAGATCATTGTATTGAAGTACATGGGGGAGAGAATACCAACTAGCTACAGCTAGAACCCGTAGTCCATGGGGAACTACTCACGGAGCATGATGGAGGCGATGGCGTTGATGGAGATGGCTTAAGGGGCACTTCCCGTCCGGCGAGTACGAGACTCTGTCCCCGAATTGGAGTTTTGCGATGGTGGCGGCGCCCCAGGTCTTTCGGAGTTTCGTCAAGAGGTACGGTGTTTTTAGGTCGAAAGGGATTTTATAGGCGAAGAGCGCGCAGGGGCACCTAGGGCTCCCCACCACGGCGGCGCGGGCCCCGGCCAGGCCGCGCCGCCTATGGTGTGGTGGCCCTCGGCCCTCTCAGAGCTCTTCTTCGGTGTTAGGCCTTCCGGGAAAAATAGGAGGTTTGGTCTTCGTTTCGTCGAATTCGAGAATATTGCCCGAACAGCCTTTACGGAACCAAAAACGGAGCATTTGTGGCATCTTGTTAATAGGTTGGTTCCGGAAAACGCATAAAAATCATAAAGTGCAAGCAAAACATGTAAGTATTGTCATAAAACAAGCATGGAACGACAGAAATTATGGATACGGGGGACGTATCATCATCCAAGCTTAGTTCGTCGTCCCGAGCAGTAAACGATAAAAAGAATAATTTCTGTAGTGACATGCTACTTACATATCCTTGATCATACTATTACAAAGCATATGAAATGAATGAAGTGACTCAAGGCAATGATCTATAGTTGCTAACAAATAGATAACATATAGCAAAACTTTTCATGAAAAGTACTTTCAAGACAAGTATCAAAAGTTTTGCACAAGAGTTAACTCATAAAGCAATAAGTTCAAAGTAAAGGCATCGAAGCAACACAAGGGAAGATATAAGTTTCAGCGGTTGCTTTCAACTTGTAACATGCATATCTCATGGATAATTGTCAACACAAAGTAATATGATGAATGCAAATAAGCAAGTATGTAAGAATCAATGCACAATTGACACAAGTGTTTGCTTCTAAGATGGAAGGAAGTAGGTAAACTAACTCAACATAAAGTAAAAGAATGGCCCTTCAAAGAGGAAAGCATCGAGTTGCTATATTTGTGCTAGAGCTTTGGTTTTGAAAACATAAAGAGAGCATAGTAAAGTTTTGAGAGGTGTTTGTTGTTGTCAACGAATGGTAGTGGGCACTCTAACCCTCTTGCTAGACAAACCTTCAGGGGCGGCTCCCATGAATTATTTTTATTTTTGGGTGGCACTCCTTCCAACCTTTCTTTCACAAACCATGGCTAACCGAATCCTCGGGTGCCTGCCAACAATCTCATACCATGAAGGAGTGCCCTTTTATTTTAGTTTTATTATGATGACACTCCTCCCCACCTTTGCTTACACAAGCCATGGCTAACCGAATCCTCGGGTGCCTCCCAACAATCACATACCATGGAGGAGTGTCTATTTTTGTTAATTAATTTGGGACTGGGAATCCCATTGCCAGCTCTTTTTGCAAAATTATTGGATAAGCGGATGAAGCCACTAGTCCATTGGTGAAAGTTGCCCAACAAGATTGAAAGATAAACACCAAATACTTCCTCATGAGCTATAAAACATTGACACAAATCAGAGGTGAATAAATTTTGAATTGTTTAAAGGTAGAACTCAAGCAATTTACTTTGGAATGGCGAGAAAATACCACATAGTAGGTAGGTATGGTGGACACAGATGGCATAGGTTTTGGCTCAAGGTTTTGGATGCACGAAGTATTCCCTCGATACAAGGCTTAGGCTAGTAAGGTTGTTTGAAGCAAACACAAGTATGAACCGTACAGCAAAACTTACATAAGAACTTATCGCAAGCATTATAATACTCTACATTGTCTTCCTTGTTGCTCAAACACTTTTACCAGAAAATATCTAGACCTTAAGAGAGATCAATTATGCAAACCAATTTCAACAAGCTCTACAGTAGTTCTCCACTAATAGGCTTAGACTACATGAAAAAAACTTAATCATGATCTACTTGAGAGCTCAAAACAATTGCCAAGTGTCAGATTATCCAAGACATGATGAGGCATTTTCTGTTTTCAACCAAATATAAATAAGTGCAATAGCTTCCAACTTTTATCATTGAACATTAAAAGTAAAACGAAGAACACGAGTGTTCATATGAAAAAGCGGAGCGTGTATCTCTCCCACACAAGGATTCTAGGATCCGAATTTATTCAAACAAAACAAAAATAAAAGCACAGACGCTCCAAGTAAAGCACATATGATGTGACCAGAATAAAAATATAGTTTCAATAGAAGAAACTGATAAGTTGATGAAGAAGGGGATGCCTTGGGCATCCGCAAGCTTAGACGCTTGAGTTTCTTGAAATATGCAGGGATGAACCACGGGGCATCCCCAAGCTTAGACTTTTCACTCTTCTTGATCATATATCATCCTCCTCTCTTGACCCTTGAAAACTTCCTTCACACCAAACTTCTCATAAACTTCATTAGAGGGGTTAGTACTCAAAAAACTTTAATCCACCTTGGCCCTGTAGTGACACATTGCAAGAACTCAATAAAACATTAGCTACAACTCTCCACGTCTAGAAAGCCTCACATAAAGTCCACAAGAGACAATGCAAAAAGAGACAGAATCTGCCAAAACAGAACAGCCAGTAAACACGAATTTTAAAATGGTACTTCCTTTGCTCAAATCAGAAAACTCAAAACTAATGAAAGTTGCGTACATATCTGAGGATCACGCACGTAAATTGGCAGATTTTTTTTTTTTTTTTACAGAGAAATAAGCCCAGATTAGTGACAGATAGAAATCTGTTTCTGCGCAGAAATCCAAATCTAGTATCAACCTTCGATTAGAGGCTTCCATGGCACAACAAAACACAAAACTAAGATAAGGAGAGAGAGTTGCTACAGTAGTAAACAACTTCCAAGACACAAATATAAAACAAATTACTGTAGTAAAATAACACATGGGTTATCTCCCAAGAAGTTCTTTCTTTATAGCCATCAAGATGGGCTCAGCAGTTTTAATGATGCACTTTCGCAAGAAATAGTATTTGAAGCAAAAGAGAGAATAAAAAGAGGCAAATTCAAAACATATTTAAGCCTAACATGCTTCCTATGAAAAGAATCTTGTAAATAAACAACTTCATGAAGAGCAAAGTAACAAGCAAAGGAAGATGAAACAAGTGGCTTCATGAGAGGTATATTAATTGCCATGAAATTTCTACTACCATCTTTCCTCTCTCTTAATAATTTTCAGTAGCTTCATGAACAAACTCAACAATATAACTATCACATGCAGCATACTTTTCATGATTTCCAAACACATAATTTTATCAAGTTCAAATATAGTAGGATCAAAACTTCCAAACTCACTTTTATCAATAATATAACAAGGTGATCGATCAATCTCAAGAGATATGGGACTCTTAAATAAAGTCAAGAACTCTCCAATTCCATTTTCATTAGTAGTACAATTAATATTATCAAGTAACATAGGACCATCATCTAGAGCTTTATCATAAACATTTGCCAAGCAAAATTCTTTAGTACCATGCATTTTGACATCAGGCACAAACAAAGCATTATCATAAGATTTATCAAAGTAGCATGGATTATCATATATAACAGCAGCATAATTATTATCACAAGTTTTACTTATAGGAATATTTCAAGAGAATCCACGGGAACATAACATTCAACCTCTATTACCACGATTTTAGCCAAATCGGGAGTTGGGCCGTAAGTGAAGATGGGCTTGGAGGACGTACACGTGGAGCATCTTCGAAGTGGCCTTGCACGGAGAATTTGGGCTAAGTTGCCCATGTCGTAAATTAGTACATCGTGTTGTGTTTGAATTAGAGATAGAGTCGGCCCGTGCCGGTTAGGTGCGCCTCAATTAGAAAATCCCTTGAACTATAAATATGTATCTGGGGTTATCGGAAAAGGAGGACAATCATCGTTCAACCAACACAAATCAGGCGCATTCGCCACCCCTTCTCTTCGAGGGTTTCTCCCGGGTAAGCACCATGTTGCCTAGATCGCATCTGGCGATCTAGGCGATATACGTTATTCGTTATCCTTGTACTGCTCGTGTTGAAGCCTTGTTGATGGCGAACAGTACTATTTATCCTTAGGTGTTTAGGGGCTTTGCATTGGTGCTCTGTTGCTGTATCTGCGTGGCAATGCGGGTCTCTAGACACTGGCTATATGCGTCGATCTAGGCAGTAAGGCGGCATCTGCTTGTTCTTGCCAAGTAGATCGATCCGTTATAGTTGCTCCTTGCCACGCAAGGATTGGTTTAATATCTGCATAGTTAGGCCTTATGTTGGGGTCGGAGGATCGGTGGTGCGTTAGGTGTTGTTCACCGTCCCTGCAAGGGATGTTCAGGGAGATCAACGTTATGTTGGTTTTAGGCCTCTGTAGGGGTAGTTTGCATCGTCTCTCGTAGGCTGCTAGGCCGATGCATAGGACGTTCCGATTATGGGTGAAGCCTAAAGCGTCGTGGATAAACACAGCTTTGTCCCAGTCAAGCGGGATCCCCATGTAAATCAACGTAGGCTTATGGGGCGTCGGCTCCTTGTGAGCGATCCACGAAAGCCCGAGGAGCGTGGGGCTCGTATTTAATGTTTACGTGTCTACCATGCGGGGAACAATCGGCCCTGTACCTTCACGATCGGGTCTAGGTCGGTGTGCGTATCGCGCGGGACGTTTGGCGAGGAAGATTTGCGGGACGGCGCGAGGTGCCAGGGATCCACTAAGCGGCCCTGGGAGCCTTCGTGTTGCTCAGCCAAAGCCCGTCGGGGGGGTTTGGAGGGTAACACATTCTGGCCCGCCCGGTGGGACATCCACGTCGACATCCACGTCGACATCTTCTGCGACACCCACGTAACCATCCATGTCAACATCGGCATCCGAGGTGGCGGAGGAACCAATTACGTACAAGGATCTCCCCACGGAACACAAGAAGAAGTACGATGACCTGAAGGCCATCCTGGATGCCGAACTCATCGGCTCCTTTAGAGGAAGACCGGTCGCACGGCATCAGGTTCAAAGGATTCACACCACAAGGCATCCTCGATAGGTTGGACCTGTCCCCTCCCCTTGAGAGGAACGTGCACGGAAGCCATGCGGCGGAAATCTTCCCATGGTGGCCCATTGTTGCCTCAAGCTCTGAGAGGCACAGGTGAGCACTTTGGACGTTGCGCTCCAGGTATGGTACAAGAGATCATGGAGCGTCGATACTCCCCTTGAGCTGTTAGGAACTCACAGGGAAGATGCAACTCCACACCGGGCCACCTCTCGCCGTCACGCAGCAGCCCGGCTCCACGGCAACAGGCTCCGGCATCGTCGTACAAAGATGGGGGTGACACAGGCGACTGCTCAGTTCTTGCCAAACCTTAGAAATCCCACGGATACGTGTGCGCGTATGTCTTGGGATTGCAACAGTGGATGCGGGCGATCCCGGGCTCGGGAGGATTGGAGGCAGGGAGCAATTCGCGGGAAGCTTGGCTGAGCAGCCCAGGAGTTTGGAGGCGGAAGTGAGAAACAAGTGGCTGCCGTACACTGCACCGATCCGAAGCCTCGGCGCGATACCTCTACCTGAATCAAATCGTATGATCTGAAGATCAGTTCGACATCTTGCGAAGAAGAAGATAATCGGCTATTCCAGCGTGCCCCAATGAGTTCGACGATCCCACTACCACCTAAGTCACCGACTGGACCAGCAAGTCGTAGGTGGAGGGTCGAGCTCCATCATTTACGTAATCGATACCTAGCCCGATTGGGCATGGTTTTGATATCGGATCAGCTACGGGTGAGGTTCTTCTCACCCCTCACCGGTCTGACTTTTGGATGGTACACCTCGTTGCAGCCAAATTCGGTGCAATCATGGAGCAGCACAGAGGCTGTTCACATTGCCATTCAAGCGGAAAGGCTGGTATTGTGAACATACGAGTTCGAGCGAAGCGAGAGGCAGGTCTCTGAATACATCCAGCGTTTCAGAACTGTCAAGAACCGATTAGTCGGCTCACCTAAGCGAGAAAGAAGCGGTCGAGCTGGCCGTGGCAGGCCTTGCAGCGTCATTCAAGGACCTGACGTTCCAGGTTGAATACAACTCGTTGACGCACCTGGTCAATAGACTGACCTTATATGAACAACGCCACCAGAGCTGTACCAGGACAAGTTCAAGCGCGCGATAACCCTGGTCAATGCGGTGAGGATGAAGATCCTGCGGAAGATCGAGGAAGTTGCGATGTAAGTGGACTCGGTGCCTGTGTCCTGCAAATGGGTGAACCCGCCAGGGCCTCCAAGAGGGTTGGACTTTGACGTGACCAAGACTGAACAGATCTTCGATCTGCTTCTGAAAGAGAAACAGTTGAAGCTACCCGAAGGACACAAGATCCCTACGGCACAGGAGATGAACAAGAGGCCATACTGCAAATGGCATCATACGTTCACGCACGCCACCAACGACTGCAAAGTGTTGCGCGCACAAATTCAGATGGCGATAGAATCGGGCCGATTAACTTTCGGACAGTTTGCCATGAAGGTAGACATGCGTCCGTTTCCGGACGTCAACATGGTGGACCTAAGCCACTCCATAAGAGAACCAGGGTTCTCTTTCGATGTCAATATGGCAGGGTTTGTGATCCGCCATGGCGTGGACAAAGCAGAGAGCAGCCACTCCCGTGGCAAGGATAAAGAGGAGGCCGTTCCACGCGACCCCAAGACGACGATAGACGGTACCTAACCGAGGAGGAGGTGCGAAGCATACGGTATCAGCGCCCACTTTCCGTGCATCTCCTCAACAAATATGAGCAGCAGTACGACCGACGTCGACGCTACGACGAAGACGATGAGAAACATCGTCGGTCTGATGCGGAAAGCAGGAGGTATCGTCAGCATGACAGGAACGACGACGGGTACGAACGTCGCGCCGGGGGAGGTCAAAGGAGCAAGACAACGTGGACAAGCAGGGTTGTCCTTCTTCAAACATTCTTTGGGACTCGGAATGAGCCGATTGCCAACAATCGAGAACTGCCCAGAATGCAAACAGCAAAGAAGAAGGAGGGCAAGTGAAGTTTCAGTGTTCGAGCGTCTAGGACCTCTCCCACCTCAGAATAAACGAGCTGAGTCATCTCAAGAAGAAGACTTCGAGGAGTCAGATGAAGAAGATAGGTATCACCGACCAAGGTGGTGCCCTGATGGACTCAGCCATTCTCAAAAGCGTAGAGTGCAGCGGCTGCGAAACCTGGAAGAAGCGGAGGCACAGTACCTGTACACGTTGAGAAGAGCACGGCCCGATCTGGCCGTGAAAATCAGCAAACATTGGAGACGAAGGCGCGCCCGCCAAAGAAAGTATGGCGCCCAAGCAGTGGCCGATGCACAGGCATCGGCGATGCCGATGCAGAGACATCGGCTGATACAAACATGATATCCGTGACCCGGACGGAGTAGCAGGTCCAAGACATTGGACATACGTGGCAAGGCCGATCCCTGAGATCGGCCCTCAAAAATGAAAAGCAAAGGATCTTATCTCCAGCATGCCACGTAGCTACAATGGAAATCCAAGAAGTTGCAAATCATCGCCAAAGCCTTGCAACGGAAAAGGAGGCCGATTCCCGCAATCGGCCAAAATTATCCTCAACATACCTTGTCTGTGTTCAGCATTGATCCAACAGATGCCTGAAGAGCCGATGCCATCAATTACTTGACAGAATCGGCTCGGGGGGCACATAGATGGATGAGATACGAGGATACGGAGCTGGGAACGGATGTCAAATGTCCAACAGTGGCTCAAGCATGGGGCGATACATAAACAAATCGGCCATAAAAAATTGAAAATACAGAAATTTTTGAGCACAGCCGATGCGTAGACATCGACTTAAGGATTAAAAGCCGATGCACGGCCATCGACTCAAGGGATATAAGCGGAAGCCTAATAGAGCAGTCATCTACTGGAGGAACCCCTCATTGGGATTGCTTGGCGACTCGGGCCCGCTCTTCAGGGACTTCCAACTCCTTTTGCAAGACTTCAAGCTCGGCAGCACCAACAGAAGCATCAGTTTGGGCGTCCAAGACGGCCCTTTTTCTCATTTAAGCCTTTGGTGTTTGCCGGCAAGTTTGAGGATCGCAGCCCTGCCAACGAAAGAGAACATGGACGTGCGGATCAGGCCAGGATCATGAGAACAACCGACGATCATCCAGTCGGACTGAACTTCATTCTCACGAGAGGTTGCCTCATTGGATGAAGAGACTCGGGGGGCAACTCACAGGAGGTTCTCTGCTTGTGCTGTGCCGATTTGGTTAGAATCGGGCTGATCTTTGCCCACGATTGAGAAAAGCTGGTAGTGGCCCAATGCGGTGGTGCACTTTCTTTCGGCTTGACCGAGGCTTGGGGGAGCAGCTGGTCTGATGGATGTTACATTTTTAGAAGCCGATTGGGATATCATCGGCTGATCCTTCGCCGCAACTTTCTTCAACAAATGATGAATTCTTGAAGATTACCAGGTCTCAAAGTCGTCAGTTGAGGAATGGAAGGATGGACTACGTAGGACCGATGCGTTAACATCGGCTTATTAAGCATTGGTTAAGAAGAATCGGCAAAATCAGTTGAGGGAGAATCGGCTAAATCAATTTGAGGAAAATCGACAAAGTCAAATTGGGGGAAATTCTTCATTGATAAGTCAGATTTCTTACATGGGAGAGCTGGTTGCCCTCAAAAGGAGGAATCTATCCATCTTCATTGATTAAAAAGGGGATTTCTTACAAGGAAGAGCTGATTACTCAAACAAAAGGGGAATAGATTGCTACTGCTAGTCTTATACTAGTGAATCCCTACTCTAAGGGCTGTTGCCGTCTTCGTCATCGCTGGGGTAGCCGCCCTCATCGCTACTGTTGAATTCCTCGTCGGCGCTCTGTGACCTTAGGTGGGCCTCCTCCTCGTCATCATCATCATCCTCATCGGACCAGGCCCAACCACGGATGCGCTTTGGCGGCGGTTCATCGGAGGAGGTGTCATCCTCTGGTTCCTTCTCGTGTCGGAGGAGATGTCTTCGTCTTCGTCGTCCTCTTCTTCTTCTTCTTCTTCTTTGGTGGAGGAAGTGAATTTACCCCGGAAGAGAGGGTCGTTGTGTCGCTCTCCGCTTCTAGTTCTCCATCGATCAAGAACCGAAGATCATCTTCCCCGTCAGTCAGGGGCATGTCACCATCCGACCAGACGAGGTCTTCGGGTCGGCCTTCGGGCACGAAGTCGAAGTCAAATTCTTGCTCATCCCAATGCTCGGGAGCGCGCCGGTTGTATGCTTCCGTCTGATTGACCTCCGGCTCTCCTTCGCTTGCGAGAAGAGGATGGGGAAGAGGAAGGAAGACATGGCTATGAAGGAAGAGGGTTTTTTGGCTGACGGCTGGTTTGGAGCGAGGAGATGAGGAAGAGAACTGTTCGGTGCGGTTAAATAAAGGGGGATATATTGGAGATCAATGCTCGAACAGTTTCGAGTATAAGGCCAAAATTGTCAAATCATGCGAGAGGAGTTGAGAAGGCAAGACGTCATCATGGAGAATACTGCGACGGTTCTGCTCTACATGACCCCTCGAGGAAAAGACGGATGGTTTTGATATTATCATTACCAAAACCAGGGGGGCATGTGTTACCACCCGATTTTGGCCAAATCAGGAGTTGGGCCGTAAGTGAAGATGGGCTTGAAGGACGTACACGTGGAGCATCTTCGAAGCGGCCTTACGCTGAGAGTTTGGGCTAAGTTGCCCATGTATCTGTAAATTAGTAGATCGTGTTGTGTTTAGATTAAGGGATTTCTATTTTCGTGCCCCTGCTTCGTTAGTTGTACTCAGTTTTCCCCAGCTCGTTAGTTTTTCCTCAGTTTTCCCCTCCCTCTAGTTTGAAACCCATCGAAGACGCGGGTTGCCGTCAGGTCAGAGGCCTTACCGTTACCGTGAGGTCAGTTCCTCGCTGACCGTCTCGTGCTGACGGGTGGATCCATCTCCCGCTGACGCGTGGGCCGTTTTATTTACTGATTGTATACGCGGTGCTGCCAATGACAAATGGGGCCGCTCTATGGGGCTGCCGCAGCCAATGACCAGTGGGTCGTCTATTTATTTATAGAAAATTATATATTGCCGCTCTGTGGGGCCTCCGCAGTCAATGACCGCTGTGGTCGTCTATTTTATTTAGAGAATATAATATAGAGCCGCTCTGTAGGGGCCGCCTCAGCCCATGGCAGGTGACTATTTTCGCAGCTTAATCTAAAGTGACTTTTATGCTAAACATTGTGCATCCCGGCGTTGACCTAGCAGTGGCGGCGAGGATGTGGTGCTCGAATAATAGTGGAAATGCGATATTATTTTTTACATGCATAATATATAGAAAATAGCTAGATCTCTAAATCGATGCATATGAAGCTACATATATATTCTTGGTCATGATCCCCTTAATTATCTAAAGGGGATGGATGCATGGCTTCACGTCGTCGTCGCTTTCATCATCAGTATCTTCGTCGTCTGAGTAGTAGTACCTCCTGCACATTGTTCCGTCGAACACCTTCACTGTGAGCACATCATCGCCTTCATATTTGAAGTGTACGAAGCAGCCGAAATCCACACCGTGCGCGATGGCGAATTTCTCCCAGCCCTTGTCGAGATACATCCGGCCTTGTCCGTCAAATAGGACCTCCACGGTCCAGAGACGAGGACCGCAGTCAGCTGCTCGCAGATACACCTTAGCTGGCTCCTTGCCGTCAAGATAGTCCGCAAATTTTTTTGGGAGTTCCTGCAAAGAGATCGAGCGCCGATCGTTTGAAATTAGGGAACCCTTGAAATTAAAGGTTTTTTTAGAACATGCCCATAATTAATCACATGCATCATATATGTGGGAACGCGTACGTACCTTCTTGACCAAAGGGTCTTCATAGACGACGATGAAGAACTCCTCTATGATCAATGGCAGTGTTGACGGTGGTGGTGGCAATGATGATGATCCACTTCCCATTCCCCTTCCCCTTCCCCTTCCCCTTCCGGTCCGCGTCCGAGATGTGGAAGCCATGGCAATGGATAAAGTGTATGTGAACGAAGAAGAGAGAGGCAGAACCTATTGACACAAGGGATGGCCGTGTGGGTGTTTATAAGGGAGAGATGACCGTTGTAGGGGTTTACACAATAAAATAAGGAGGAGATGACCGTTGTGGGGGTTTATACACAATAAATTAAGGAGGAGACGACCGTTGTGGGGGTATATATCTCAACAAAAAAAGTAATGCGGACTATGTTGACTAGTTTATCATTTTACGGTGAAAAGTAATGCCTAAGACTACTCATAGTGGGAGTAACTTGGGTAGTAACATAGAGCTATGTTACCATAACATCACACTATGAAGGTAGTAACATAGAGTAGTAACATGTGCATGTTACTACTCTATGTTACTCTCCACTATGACTAGTCTAAAAGAAAAGTAATGGCTACAAGAAATCGGTGATGGTTTATCGTTTTTTGCGTGAAAAGTAATGGGTACAAGAAATGGGTGATGGTGTATCATTTTTTTGCGTCATAAGTAATGGGTCCAAGAAATGGGTGATGGTGTATCATTTTTTGCGTCATAAGTAATGGGTCCAAGAAATGGGTGATGGTGTATCATATTTTTGCGTGATAAGTAATGGCTACAACAAAATCGGTGATGGTTTATCGTTTTTTGCGTTGAAAGTAATGGCTACAAGAAATGGGTGATGGTGTATCATTTTTTGCGTGAAAAGTAATGGCTACAACAAAATCGGTGATGGTTATCATTTTTTGCGTGAAAAGTAATGGCTACAAGAAATGGGTGATGGTGTATCATTGTTTTGCGTGAAAAGTAATGGCTACAACAAATCGGTGATGGTTTATCATTTTTTGCGTGAAAAGTAATGCCTAAAAGAGAGTTTATAATTTAGCTCGTGAAAAATAATGCAGAAAACCAAACTTTAGCGTACTAGGTAACCGCCCTTTCGCATACATAGAGTGTGGAAGCTAACCGACGACAGAGAGAGAGAGGGTGGTGGCCCCGACCAGAGAGAGAGATAGGGGTTATCCTGCCCGTTAGATCATACGATCAACGGTCGGCGGGCAAGATCCGCGTGACATGGGCTAGACCAATCAGGGCAATGTTGGGCGTCTGTGAGAGTTTGTGAAGGGAGAGGGCAAAACTGAGTAGTATCAAGAAACCAAGGGCAAGTGAGTAGTAAACAGACTAAGGGATTCAAATATGAGATTTAAAAAATGGAAAATGCGTGTTTTGTACAATGAAACCCATCTTGGCCTACCTCAAACTATTTGCAATACCAATATACATCAGTGTGAGAATTGTGGCCTCATTTAGACAAAGTATGTTTTGGGGAAAGCTGTTTTGGGTAGGGCTTATTATGGAAAACCATGCACCTTCATAGCTACTAGGTGATTTGAGAAGTGGCAATTTGTGGTGAAACTTGATTTATCTATGATTTATCTATGATTTGAGAAGTGGCAATTTGTGGTAAAGACTCCATGAGTAAGTGCCACTCTTTTTCGGATTTTTTGCACATTAAATAACTCATTTAACTAGTTAATCCCATTTGTTGACTCTCTGTTGACCAGCCACTTGAGGGTAAAACTGAGTATATTGCACTAGCCAGTATTAGCACTCAAGGAGAAAACTGAGCACACAAAAAATGCTAGTATATGACTCGAGGGTATACCTGAGTATATCTAAATTTCCAGGGTTAGACTCGAGGACGCGTGTTGCGGTGCAGAAGTGGAAGACGTGCCATTGTTGACGCGTGTCGCGGTGCAGACGTGCAAATAGTGGACGCGTAGGACGCGGGTCGCATTTAGGACGCGTAAGCCCCTCCCTCCCTCCCTCTGCACACAGTCGTCTCATTCTCGCTCACGCACGAAACCACCCCTCTCACGTCCCATCAACTTCTCCAAATCGAAAAAACCCCAACCGCCGTACGCACGCTACCCTGCCGGCGATGGAGAAGAAGAATGCGCCGGCGGCCGTCGCCTCCGAGCCCGTCGCCTCCGAGCCCGTCGCCTCCGCGCCCGTCGCCGCCGAGCCAGTCGCCGCCGAGCCCGTCGCCGCCGAGCCAGTCGCCGCCGAGCGCGTCGCCTCCGAGGGCGGCGCATCCAAGCGCGGCTCCTCCGTGAACTGGGCCTCTCTCTCGGCTGATGGACCACTTCACCAGATCGGCGAATGCTTGCTGGCGAACGAGGAGTACGCCGACACGTACTCTGCCATGAGGCAAGTCTGTAGAAATTGGCGCTCAGGTTTGCCTGAGCCCGACGTGCACCTGGACGAATGGATCATGCTACACCACGCCCTTCCACACGTCGCTGAGTTCACCTTCCTCCAACTCGGCACATCACGCTACGTCACCATAGATCTATCCGAAGTTCATACAAGGTTCAACTTCCTCCATATCTACCTCTTTATTTTCAATCTTAAACATCTTAATTAGTGCTGAATGTTATCGTGCTTGCCCAGATACTACTTCGTCGGATTTTGCCGTGGCGTCATCGTGCTTGCCCAGAAGAACCCGCCGCACAAGATACGGCTTCTGAACCCACTCACAAAGAAATACACTATGTTTGAGGCGCAGATGCCATCTATTTTCCTGAAATCAGTCGCTGTGATCAAATCCCCGACTATGGTCTTCGTTACCGCACATTACCCGTCGGAAATTGGTTGGGTCGATGAGAGCACTCCAACTAAGGATATAGATAAAGATTGGGAAAACAGATTTTCGATCAAGAACCATTGTCTGCGTTGCATTACACCGTGGTGAACTGTATGCACTAGCTGTGGACAATTTAGAGCACGGAAGAATAGTGTGCACCAATGTACAGTTGCAGCAGCGCACGAGCACTGTCAAGATGGAGACACTAATTTCATTTCCAGAACTTGGACATCAGAAGTTCTACCTCGTGAAGTCGGATGGTGATCTGCTGCTTGTGTTGTTGGTCAGCGTGGCTTTGGCGGGCAGACCATTGGTGTACCGTGTGGACACTCAGAGCCGCTCTCTCCATCCGGTCAGTAACATTGGCAGTAATGCCTTCTTCGTGAATTATATCCGGTGTATCTCCGTCGACACCAGAGTGTACCCGACACTTCGACCTGGCTGCATCTACTACACGGATTTGGGTTATATCAGAGAGTACTCTCATGATACAAAGGCCTGGGAGGAGTGGCCAGAACGTGTGGATAGAATAGGAAACTACGGTATGAGAAATGAACACAAGCCATACCGTTTGGAGGATGTATTGGCCGCACACTGCAGACGGAGGGAGTTCAATCAATATTTCCTTGGGGAAATGCACGGCTGGAGGAACGACGAAATATATGAGGAGGAATGAAGAACAAATTCATTCATCCTAATCTTCTTGTTGTCCATACATTGCGTGCGTCTTGTATATTACAACGTTATTGGCTGCTTTTGGCTGCTGTATGCAGTTTCCCTATGTATTATACTTAGCTTTCTGATTATGCAGTTGTCAATTTATCATATACTAGCTTCTACATTTGGTACTAGATTTGCTGCCATATTGGGCAAAAAACGAGGGCCAAAAGGCATAAATAACCCCAGAGATTTGCTACTAGATTTGCTGCCATATTGAAGAAAGACAGAAATAGAAGCTTCTCTAGATTTGATACTAATTTGGTGAAAAAGACAGAGAGAGAAAGAGGGGAAAAGGTGCTCTTCAAAATGCCAATTTGGGCCGAGAGAGACAAAACCCAGCTCCTGCTCACGTGCAACCAAACGCTTCTCGTCCTGTCCCACGCGGTCCCTTTCTACCACGCCACGCGACGCGGCCCCACACGACGCGGCCCCACAGACGACGCGGCGCAACACCCAGCCTGAACGTCCAAATAAGCGGATTCCTTCCGTCTGAGCTCGTTCTGCGGGTTTCAAACTAGAGGGAGGGGAAAAACTATGGGGAAAACTGAGTACAACTAACGACCCGAGGGCACGAAAATAGAAATCCCTTAGATTAAAGAGATAGAGTCTGGCCCGTGCACGGTTAGGTGCACGCCTCAATTAGAAAGTCCCTTGGACTATAAATATGTATCTAGGGTTATCGGAAAAGGAGGACAATCATCGTTCAACCAACACAAATCAGGCGCATCGCCACCCCTTCTCTTCGAGGGTTTCTCCCAGGTAAGCACCATGCTGCCTAGATCGCATCTGGCGATCTAGGCGTGCTGCGTTTATTCGTTATCCTTGTACTGCTCGTCTTTGAAGCCTTGTTGATGGCGAAGCGTACTATTTATCCTTAGGTGTTTAGGGGCTTGCATTGGTGCTTTCACGTGCATATCTGCGTGGCAATGCCGTCCCTAGACACCTAGCTGCCCTTACGTCGATCTAGACGTAAGGGCAGCATCTTGCTTGTTCTTACTTAGTAGATCCGATCCGTTATAGTTGCTCCTTGCTCCGCAAGGATTAGTTTAATATCTGCATAGTTAGGCCTTATGTTGGGGTCGGAGGATCCGGTGGTGCGTTAGGTGTTGTTTACCGTCCCTGCGAGGGATGTTCCGGGGATCAACGTTATGTTGGTTTTTAGGCCTCTCGTAGGGGTAGTTTGCATCGTCTCTCGTAGCTGCTAGGCCCGATCGCACGTAGGACGTTCCGGTTATGCGGTGAAAACCCTAAACTGTCGTGGATCGCTTTAGCTTTGTCCTGATCAAGCAGGATCCCCATGCCATTGTAAATCCAACGTGAAGCATGGGGCGATCGGCTCCTTGAGCCGATCCACAGGGAAACCTGAGAGCCGATAGGGCTCGTATTTAATGTTTACGTGTCTACCATGCAGGAACAATCGAAGCACTAACACCTTCCTGATCGGGTCTAGGTTAGGTGGCACGCCCTAGCAACCGCCAGGACGTTTGGCCAGAAGATTTGCGGGACGACGCGAGGTGCCAGGGATCCACTAAGCGGCCCTGGGAGCTTCCCGGCTCTTCGTGTTGCTCAACCAACGCCCGTCGGGGGGGTTTTGGAGGGTAACAACCTCTTTCGGTAAGCATGGAGGACAATCAAATAGTGTAAGAGATGAAGAGTTACTCTCATTAGAAGGTTGGCATGGGTAGCTAATCCATTCTTCCTCCTTTTGTTCATCACTCTCCTCTTCTTTTTCATCCAATGAGCTTTCAGGTTCATCAATTTCCTCCTCTTTTTCATCCAATGAGCTTTCAGGTTCATCAATTTCTTCTTCCACAGGTTCCTGCAAATTGTGAGTGCATTCTTGTGCATTAATGTGTCTCTCTTTATAATCAAGGATATAAGGATTCCTACTGTAGCATTCTATGCAAGAATTAAGGATAGTAGAGACATAATCTTTAAGGTCCTTACAAACAACACAAGTTTCATAATTCTCAACCATGAAGGATTCTATCTCGGAGGCTCCCATAAATAAGACAAATTGTTCTACCTCTTCGAACCCATAATGAATATAGCAATTCCGATTATAGTTTTTAATTAAAAATTCCTCACTAAAGCCACATTGAAATTTAAGATGTTTAGTATCATGTTGAGAGCAACAGTTTATATCATGGCGTCTAAGCAAGATTCTAGCCATTGTATTCAATTTTTCTATCATAGCACTCATTATTTTACCGTTCTTGATTCTCTATAATTATTATAACATTCTATAAGCTCCAAGTAGGTTGTTGGTTCTCCCATAACAGCAGTTTTTAATTTTTAGGTTTTATTTTTATGGATTTTCGGGTATATAGGAAAATAAACAAGAAAAGAAACTAAGCAAAAGTAAACTAAGCAAAATAAAACTAGACAGAAATAAACTAGCAATAAACTAGAAGAAATAAACTAGCAAGACAAAATAAAATAAAGCGGAGAGAAGGTAGAGTGTACTCAGGTGAACTTATGAGCCTGCCTCCCCGGCACTTGGCAGCAAATAGTCTGATGACCCAAAAGTATAGGTGGATGCATGATCTTAGGGAAGTAAAACCCAATTTATTGATTCGACACAAGGGGAGGTAAAGACACTATAAGCCTTAACATTGAGTTGTCAATTCATTGCACCTGGAAAAGCACTAGTAACTGGGGTGATGTGAAAGTAGCATAATATGAGAGCATAGTAACATAGCAGCACGATGTGCAATATGAGAGCAATGGCACCGGAAAATAGTTGATACTACTTCCAATGACATGAAGAACGAGTATATGATGATGAGAGATGGACCGGGGTTCCCAGCTATCTACACTAGTGGTAACTCTCCAATAACAAGTGTCGGGTGAACAAATTACAGTTAGACGGGTGATGCAGTTGATAATGGCTGAAAAGAACATCAATTCAATAATCATGTAGGCATGTTTTCCATATTTAGTCGTACGTGCTAGCGCAATGAGAAACTTACACAACATCTATTGTCCTACCCGGCCGTGGCGGCCAGGGCCTCAGGGAATCTCACCCTTGCGATATTAAGGTACTCCCTTTTAATGAAACATAGGAGCAAAGCATTAACATTAAATGAAAACATGTGTCCCTCTACATCACCGCCATCCCCTCCAGTTGTCCCGATTCCGATTTCTGTCCCTTCGGGGCCTTTGGTTCCGGACATTGACATGTGCATACAACTTGTAGATACAATCTAAGCAATAATTATAGAGCTCAAATCTAAGATCATGCCACTCGGGCCCTAATGACAAGCATTAAGCATAACAAGATTTCAGCAGCAATAACTTCACAAACTTTATAGATAGACTAATCATAATGTATCATCATCGGATCCCAACAAACACAACACCGATTACATCGGATGGATCTCAATCATGTAAGGCAGCACATGAGATCATTGTATTGAAGTACATGGGGGAGAGAATACCAACTAGCTACGAGCTGAGCAGTAATCCATGGGGGAGCTACCCACGGAGCATGATGGAGGCGGTGGCGTTGGTGGAGATGGCTTCGGGGGGCACTTCCCCGTCCGGCGGGGTGCCGGAACAGTCCCCCGAAGTGGAGTTTCGCGATGGTGGCGGCGCCCACAGGTTTCGTCAAGAATACGGTGTTTTTAGGTCAAAAGGGATTTTATAGGCGAAGAGGCGGCGCGGGGGCACACAGGGGCTCCCCACCATAGGCAGCGCGGGCGAACAGCCAGCGCCCCCTATGGTGTGGTGGCCCTCTAGCCCCTCTCCGACTCTTCTTCGGTGTTCTGGAGCCTTCCGGAAAAAATAGGAGGTTTGGTCTTACGTTTATTCGGAATTGAGAATATTGTGACAATGCTGGAACCAAAAACGAGAACGAGCGCTTGTATGGCATCTTGTTAATAGGTTAGTTAAACGCATAAAAACATCATAAAGGGCCAAGCAAAACATGTAAGTATTGTCATAAAACAAGCATGGAACGACAGAAATTATGAATACGTCGGGGACGTATCAGTTGGCACGGCAAAGAATGCTTTGCCATGCGCCTATGCACGGCAGAGAGACGGAGGAAATTAATAAAAAATGATTAATCTTTGCCGTGTGCGTAGTACGCGGAAAAGTCCGAACTAGGTTTTGCAAAAAAAAAAAGAATTCATCCGGCCTCTCCAGCTCCACTCACACACACGAGACCGTCGCCTTCTCCGCTGCAAAAAATAGGAGCCGCAGCACAGCAACGATCGGCCCGTCAGCCTCCACCGCCGGCCGCCCGCTCGGAAGTCGTAGGCCAGCGTCGCCGTCGGCCCCGGTCGCGACGCCGCAGCCGCCGCTCAAGCTCCCCTTGAGGCCAGCGCCCCGCCGTCCCGATCGAGCCGCGACCCGCCCATCCAGGCCCTCCCTCTAAGCCGCCGCCAGTGAGCTGCGGCGGCTGCCAGCGCCCGCGAGCCAGCGCCGCGCCCCGTCAGCTTTGCGGCGGCCTTCACCATGAGGCCCGCGCCGCCGCCCCGTCGAGCTACTGACGGCCTTCCCCAATCCCCTTGACCTTGTGCTTATCCCGTCGCGCCGCCGGCCCGCGCCGTCCGCGAGGCGCAGGTGAGCCTCCACAAACAACTAATCGTGTGCTTAGGTGATGCTTAGGTGACCGATTCTTGTACTATCAACTCCAGTAATGGTACTAGCTAGCAGCAGGTTAGTACTGGGTTAGGGAACAAATTGGGTTAGCAGCACATGTTTGTTCATGCTAGGTCAAGAACCTTGCTGTTGTATGATAGGTCACAGGTTGTTGTAGTCATTTTCGTGTTTCTAAAACAAAATTTGTATAACAATGTGTATCATTTGCATGGGCAGGCTGTGCTTCGAGGTGGACAAACATGGTTTGGCGTTGTAGAGCTGGTTGAAGGACGTACCGGATCTTCTTCGACGGTCGCTTGCGCTTCTAGGGTATAAATCTACTTTTATTACATGCTTCTGGGTTTTATTTTCACCTCTAGATCACCAAGTCAGTCGCGTTACCTAGGCGTCTCTTCCCGACCGTAAGGGTTACGCGATACATACATATGCATTAAATTGCATATATATATATATGTGTGCTTGTTTCGGATTGTCACGTATTTTGGACAGCGGAGGATGTGCGAATTGGGCATTCTCCATGCTCTACCTCGCCGCGAGACGGAATTTTGTTGGCACCTCCCCGTTATATCGGATGCACACCACTACGGCTTTTGGCCGAGACGTGTATCGGGAAGACAGCGGGAAGATCTTGCCCGTCTGTCTCATGGCCAGAGTCTGCAATCTGCACATCCTCGGGTGGGATAGGACATATCTTTACCTATTAGAGATGGGTGTGGGTGCAACGCGTAAGGCACATGTTGTTGAAGTGTCAGACTAATACTGGATTTAACAACATGTTTAGTTAAAAAACATTCTATGTACATTTTTGTACTAGTCAAGAGGATGGATCCGAACGTTTGTGGATGTACGAGGGCTGGACGGTCATGGGAAGTTTACTGATGAGTGGCAGAAGGACGAGAAGTTTGTGGACGGTGTGTTTGCCGGAGCCCTGCTCAGGACCCGCAAAAGTGTTGTGCCTGGCGCAATGTTGTAATGTTAAGCAGTCGAAGGATGAAATGACTATACACGATAAAATTCGGGTTCACACCGGGATACGGTCGGTGGATTTGCCATGGCGAGACATTGCAAAAAGCACCAAAACGTGCTGAAAGCGATCGCAATAGTCAGCCGAGCGGGAGGATTTGATCTTTGGGTTTGTGAGTGCTTAGATGACTTCATTGATGCAAATGTGCTGAAAACCTAATGCGAGAGGGAGGGCGGAGACACCACGGGCGCGGAGACAAATGAGGAGGCAGGAGAGCACAAAGAAGTTCTACGAGGCTATGTTTGCGTGGCAGAAACATCATCCACATACGAGAGGTTACCCGAGTTGGATGCGTGGCTCGCCTAATGTCCTTCAAGTGCGAGTAACTTATCTAGAGGATGGTTCGATGATCTTACGGGTCATCATTGGCGGCATCACGCCGACATGGCACCTCTTGACAAAGAGCTTTTATGAGTCGACGAAAATCTCGGATTCACTAAAGATGACATATAGGAAGATGACGCTTGTCAGTGCATGCTATTTAGAAATGAACATCTTTTGAAGAAACTATTATCATTGCAAGTCCTACAGGTACTTGAGTTGCTTGGTGATGGACGGAAAAGCGTGACCCAGGATTCCCCAAAAAGATTCTCCGTTATCTTCCATTCTTAGGGCTCCAACGGCTTTTCATGTGGAGGGAATGCGCACGGGATGCGGTGGCCCGTTCGAGGCAGATACCTGAACAGATGATACATCGAGTCGGATGGTCAAACATGCTTAAGAACTTGGCGAAGAAATATCAGAAAGCCGGAAGAGCTGAGGACGTGCCGATTACGATATCAACCCAGATGGGTTCAATCCATATGGTATGTCGGCTGCAGTATACAGTTGTTGGCCAGTGTTTGTTATTCCCATGAACCTCCCCCTGGCGTCTGCATGAGATCAGAGAACATGTTTGTGTCGATGATAATCCCAGGGCCCAAATACCCGGGTAAGAACATGAACGTGTATCTGGAACCACTGATTGATGACTTGCTTCTTGGCTGGGAAGATCGCGGGATCCGAACTTATGACGCGGCAAACAAGGAACACTTCGATATGTATGTCTGGTACCACACGTCCCTGCATGACTTGCCAACACGTGCTTTGTTCTGCGGGTGGTGTACACATGGGAAGTGGCCTTGTTCGGTGTAGGCAGGCTATGACTTTCTTCTGGCTGAAGAATGGAGGCAAGTATTCCTGCTTTGATGAACACCGAAAGTACCTTGAAGCGAAGCATAAATATAGGAGTGACAAAAAGAACTTCAAGAAAGGCAAAGTTGTGCATGAAGTAACAGAGGTGCCAAAGTTCGATGGTATAGCTGTTGATGCCGAGCTACGTGGTAACGGTTTCGTGGGATACGAGGAGACACACCGGTGGACCCACATTCCATGCTTATGGAAAACACTTTGAAGACCTAGAGCTTCCACATAACATTGATGTAATGCACCTGAAAATAATATTGCCGAGGCCTTTGGAGCACAATCATGGACAGAGAAAGCCAAAGGATAATGTTAAGGCTAGGCTCGATCGGGGAAGTATGGTGCGATAGGCCAGGGCTGAACATGCGGCCTCCCGGACTCAAAGAGCGGAGTGGACTAGGCCGAAAGGCCCCCGTTCTGCCCTACAAAGGAAGAAAGGAAGGGGAAATATTCTAGTGGATCGTCTGATGTTTGTTCTTCCACCGATGGGTATGCGACTAAGCCCCGGATGAAGGGCAAACCTGGAGGCGTTGCGAGTGCATGGGCTCAAGAGTCATGATTATCACGTGTGGCTTCGGCGGATAATGCGATCATGATTCGAGGCTAAATCGATGAGGAGACTTGGCTAATGTTGTCGGAGTTGAGCTTTTTCTTCCGCCCGGCTTTGTGCTAAGGAGTTAGATAAAAGTGGTTGAGAAGCTAGACAAGCAGACACACAGGTTGCTTTCCTAAGCTGAGATGTCTTCACTTGGGGTTCTTTGTCAAGTGCAACATCGATTTTTGCATCTCCCTTGAGAGGCTTTACTTGGGGCCAATGTGTGGACCGTTGGCCGAGTATGGTCTGAGAGAGAAACAAAGAAGCTTCATCAGGACTGTGGCAATAAATGCAAGATCGAGGCATCCATAGCCGAGGCAGCCCTTAACAAGGAGGTGTCCAACTTCACGACAAAGTACTACGAAGAAAACATTCGCACTCGACACAATCCAATCCTTCGTTACAATGCCGCCAACCCTGAAGATGTACCCAAGCTTGGCATATTCATAGGGTTAGGTGGCAATCAAACGGCTGCAAAGAATAAGATAACGGATCCCAAGTGGGGTTTAATCCCACTCGTATGTCTTGAAAAGCATGAAAGAAGTGGCTTCGTACATCGAGTAAGTGCTCCCCACTTATTGTTTTTCTCACACACATTCGCTCGTTAGCTTGTGGCTAACATTTCCTCTTTGTGTCGTAGACGATTCAATAAAATATTGGAAGCTAAGCAGGGTCCTACGGCCCAGAGACGATCGGGATCTCTTTGAAAATGAGTGGTGGATACGGTTTCATTATTTGTTTTTGCAATTTGAGTACCTTTCTATATAACTTTGCTCGTAGTTCCTACAATATTCAGCCACCTCTCCTACTAAACTTCTCTCCTACCTAACTTGTAGGCACAAAAATGACATTGAGATGAATCGACTTGAAAAATCGCCAAGGGCTTTAGCTCACTGTCGTGCATTGATGTATGACGTGAATGGGTATCGCTTCCATACCCATCGGTACACACAACGCCGGCCCAACGCGAAGACAATAAATAGTGGGGTTGTGTGTGAAGGCTCGAATAAGCTCCGATACTATGGTAGAGTCGAGGGGATATACGAGCTGCCTTATGGTTTCGGCAAGGCCTAGATCCAGATTGTATTCCAAGTGTCCCGGTTCGACCGCATCGGGTGAGGCAGGCTTACAGAGAGTGGCTTGGTCGAAGTTGAGCGAAGCTGCGTTTACGGGAGATGATGTATATGTTTTAGCTACCGGGCCTTTCAGAATGTGTTACCCTCCAAAAACCCCCCGAGGCGAGCAATGGTTAAGCAACACGAAGAGCCGGGGCTCCCAAGGCCACTTAGTGGACCCTGGCACCTCGCGTCGTCCCGCAAATCTTCCGGCCACGTCTGGCGGTTGCTAGGCGTGCCCTGAGCCTAGACCCGATCGAGAAGGTGTTAGAGTACTTCGATTGTTCTGCGCAAGCGAACACGTACACATTAAATCCCCAGGCCCTATTGGCTCTCGGGTTGCCCTGTGGATCGGCTCAAAGGGCCGATCGCCCCATGGTTCACGTTGGATTTGCAATGACATGGGGATCCTGCTTGATCAAAACAAGCTAAACCGATCTACGACAGTTTAGGGTTTTCACCGCATAGCCGGAACGTCCTACGTGTGATCGGGCCTAGCAGCTACGGAAGATGATGCAAACTACCCCTACGAGAGGCCTAAAAACCAACATAACGTTGATTCCCGGAACATCCCTTGTAGGGAACGGTAAACAACATCTAACGCACTACCGGATCATCCGACCCCGACATAAGGCCTAACTATGCGGATATTAAACTAATCCTGCGAAATAGAACAACTATACAGATCGGATCTACTAAATAATGAACAAGCAAGATGCTGCCCTTACACCCGTATAGGTGTAAGGGCAGCTAGACTCGAGGGACGGTATTGCCACGCAGATATGCACGAGAAAGCATCAATGCAAGCCCCTCTAAACACCTAATGATAAGTAGTCTTGCTCGCCATCAACAACGCAGTACGACGGTCTGGTGAACGAATAAACGTGTCACTGCCTAGATGTGGAATGCGATCTAGGCAACATGATCTTACCGGAAGAAACCCTCGAGACGGGGGGGCGCCTGATTTGTGTTTGTTGTGAACGTGATTGTCCTGTTTTCGATAACCCTAGATACATATTTATAGTCCAAGGGACTTTCTAATTGAGAGCGTGCACCTAGCAGGTGCACGGGCAGTTCTCTATCTGGTAATTCTACAAACACAACACGATCTGCTAAAAATACGAATGCACGGGCAATTTGGCAAGCTCTGGCCTCAAGACGCCGAAGATGCTCCATGTGTCGATCCTTCAAGCCCATCTTCTTACGGCCCGTCTCACCGGTTGGCCGTCGGGTGGTAGCCTATGCCCCATTTGGTTTTGATAATGGTAATTGCAAAACCATCTGTCTTTCCTTCGAGAGGTCATGTCGTGGCAGAGCAGAACCGTCGCAATATTCTCCATGATGACGTCTTGCCTTCTCAACTTCTCTGCCAGATTTGACAATTTTGGCCCCATGTCCTCGGAAACTGCTTAAGCATTAAATCGCTATATCCCCTTTTATTTAACCACTTCTTGCAGTTCCCTTCTTCATCCTCCTCGCACTAGCACTCCCAAAAACCCTCCTCGGCCAACATGTCTTCTTCCTCTTCTTCTCCCTCATCGGGTCTTTCTACCCAATCCCTCCCCGCTCCCCGCGGCCAAGCTGGCCACGGGAATGGGACCAGCGGGAAGGCCCACGCGCGGCCAACATCGCCGCGCCATGGCCAGCGGGGGCGAGTCGACCCACGACTCCTCCGTCTGAGTCAGAAGATGACCGATCCTTAGCAGACCAGGGAGAGCGTGCTCCTTCCTCGCCATTGAAATCGGAGGAGGAGAAAGCAGCAATGACAGCCTATCTGGAATGGTCCTCATCATGCGAGGAGGGTGAGGAAGGGAGGAGGAAAGGAGGAGGAACTGACCGCCTCCTCAGAACGGCGCCGGCTAAGCTTGTCTCTGCCCTTGGCCGGGTAACGTAAGCCGAATCGCAGCCCGGCGATGCAGAAGCGACGAAGAGGACGAGGACAATGAAGGTCACTTGCGGACGTCGCTACGACGACGACGAAGAACCAGCCGAAACGGCAAGCGGCGGCAGGCGACGATGAGGGCAGCGGCGGCCCTTAGATAGGATAGAGCTAGGAGTAATAGATGAGGGCAATGTATCCCCCAGCAGTTCCTTTTGAGAGCAATCGGCTCCTTCTATGTAAGAAACCTGACTATCAATGAAGGAATTTCCCAAATTTGATTCTGTCGATTTCTTCCATATTGATCTAGCCGATTTCTACCCTGATTTTCAGATTGTCACCTTGATACAGTGTTCAATGAGTAGGTAATGTCCAGCTCTTATAATAAATTGCCAGACCGATCAATCTAGTCACCTCCTCAGATGGTAACTTGTAATCCTTGAAATTCAGATCAAAACTCCCAATCGAACACGTCCAGCCCACAGCTTTGAGACCCTCAGATCTTTGGATTCCAAAATCATCCGATCGTGATGTTGGTCCTGACGGCAAAACTCCTGGGTTAATGCTCCCAGGAAAGCTTCTTAGCCCGTTGCTGACAACCTTGATGTTGAAGCTGATACTCTTGTAAACAGGTGCTATTTGTTCACAGCTTCCCCTGTGATGTTCTGTTCATATGCAGCAACCAGAACCTTGAGGGCGAGCTGCCCCCCGAGCCTCAGTCAAGGCGAGGATAAAAGTGTATCCACCGAATGGGCCATCATCGGCTTCCCAATTGTAGTGCAGCATCAGCCGATTCTAACCAAATCGGTTTTCCAAGCGAAGAACCTTCAAAGTGAACTGCCCCAGACCTCTTCGAGTCAATGATCCTACCTCAGGTGAAATGCAGTTCAGTCCAATTTGGGCGTGGTCGGTTGTTCTCATGATCCTGCCATGATACGCACGTTCATCTGTTCTTGTTGTTGGCCAGGGCTGCGATCCTCAAACTTGCCGGCAAATATCAACAGCTTAAATGAGAAAAAGGGCCGTCTTGGACGCCCAAACTGATGCTTCTGCTGGTGCTGCCGAGCTTGAAGTCTTGCAGAAGGAGTTGGAAGTCCTTGAAGAGAGGGCCTGAGTCACCAAGCAATCCCAATGAGGGGTTCCTCCAGTAGAGCCTCGCCACGTAACTTGATGACTGCTCCATTAGGCTTCCGCTTGTAACAGTTGTATCCCTTGAGTCGATGGCCGTGCATCGGCTTTGAATTCTTAAGTCGATGTCTACACATCGGCTGTGCCCAAAAATTTCTGTATTTTCGTTTTTTTTTATTGGCCGATTGCATATACTTGAGCTGTTCTGTTGGGCATTTGACATCCACTCCAAGCTTTGTATCCTCGTGTCTCATCCATCTATGAGCCGATTCTGTCAAGTAATTGATGGTATCGGCTCTTGAGGTAGTCCCTCATTGCTGAACACAGACAAAGGTGTGTTAAGGATAGTTTTGGTAGGTGCCGGGGAATGGCCTCCTTTAGATTGCCTTGTGATGGTTCGCAACTTCTCGGATTTCTCTTTTGTGTAGCTACGACATCTTTGGAGATAGATCCTTTGCTTTTCATTTTTCGAGGCCGATCTCGAGGATCGGCCTTGCCACATACGTCCAATGTCTTGGACCTGCTACTCTGTTAGGCCGGTGGATAAAACCAGCCTTACCCCATTTTTCGAAGCTTCGATGCGCTCACAACCCTCTAAGCTGATTCCAGAGAGCGGCTCTTGGTTATCTGCTTCCCACACGCTCATGGCAGCTAACGATATCTCGATTGAGTCATCCGCACAGAGCAATGACTTCCACTTCATCTCCATCCCATTGTATGATGCATTGGTGCATTGTGGACGGAATGCAACAGTTAGCATGAATCCAGTCCCTTCCTAATAGGACGGCGTAATTGCTTTTCTTTGTCGGCTTGATGAAAAACGCAGTGGTATGGTTTCGAGCCTACGATGGCTCTACATTCAGAACATGCAAGCACGGCTACAAGCAGTTGAAGTCGGCAATGTGATGTTGGTCTTGATCAGATCATCACTGGAGTGCCCCAAACGTCTAGCACGGAATACGGCATTATGTTGACTGCCGCTCTGGTGTCAACCAACATCTTCTTGGCTGAGCTTTGCA
Organism: Lolium multiflorum; assembly: GCA_030979885.1. Classification (NCBI taxonomy): domain Eukaryota; kingdom Viridiplantae; phylum Streptophyta; class Magnoliopsida; order Poales; family Poaceae; genus Lolium; species Lolium multiflorum. Next base: position 111,914 of record JAUUTY010000262.1, read on the forward strand.
GATTGGTCTGTTCCCACTCAGTATAGGGCTTTCAAGTGCGAATGGCCATCTCGTGGCTTCTCAAAGATAGCGGTGAGTGGACCGCGATTCGGAATTGAGCCCTTGATACCTCCTCGTCGCTTGGAGCGCGAAACTCCGATGGGAGTATGAACACCATGTTTGTGTCAGCCGATGTTCCTACATCGGCATCAGTGCATCGGCTTTCGCCTGTTTAGGGCGCCATACTTTCTTTGGCGGGCGCGCCTTTGCCTCCAATGTCTGCTGAATTTTCACGGCCAGATCGGGCCGTGCTCTTCTCAACGTGTACAGGTACTGTGCCTCGGCTTCTTCCAAGTTCCGCAGCCGCTGCACTCTACGCTTCTGAGAATGGCTGAGTCCATCAGGGCACCACCTTGGTCGGTGATACCTATCTTCTTCTCCATCTGACTCCTCAAAGTCTTCTTCTTGAGATGACTCAGCTCGTTTATTCGAGGTGGGCGAGGCCCTAGACGTTCGAACACTGAAACTTCATTTGTCCTCTCTTCTTCTTCTGTCTACATTCTGGGCAGTTCTCAATTGTTGGCAATCGGCTCATTCTTGAGTCCCAGCAATGTTTGAAGAAAGGACAGTTCCAGTGCTTATCCATGTCATCTTGCTCCCTTGACCTCCCTCTAGCGTGGAGGCTCGTACCAGTCGTTGTTTACATCGTCTTGTGATACCTTCATCAGCCGCATACGGCAAACGATATCTTCCGTCGTCTTCGTCGTGGCATCGGCGTCGGTCGTCTTGCTGCTCGTATTTGTTGAGGAGATGCAGAAGAGTGGTACGCGTCTGCCGTCTCCTTCTCACCTCTCTCATTCGAGTGTAGTCTATCATCATCTTGGGGGCCGGTCGCGTGGAACGGCCTCCTGCCTCTTTGCCACGGGAGTGTTGCTACTGCTTTGTCACGCGCCATGGCGGATTTCACCGACCACCTTACATGTTGACACTAAAGGAGAACCCTGGCTCCCTTATGGAGTGGCTGAGATCTCACAGTGTTGACGCCATGCAACCAGAGACGTGTGTCCCCGTGACCTTGATGTCGTGCGAGACGAGGCTTTAGCAAAGGGTAGATGAGCTCGGCCTTCCACGAGAGATGGCCTTGACTCATCGCATTTCTTCTTGTGTTCTGCAGGAAGATCCTTGTATGTGATCTGTTCCTCTGCCATCTCGGGTGTCGGTGTTGACGTGGATGTTGCAGAAGATGTCCCACCGGGCGTGCCAGAATGTGTTACCTGCCAAAACCCACCAGCGGGCAATGGTTAAGCAACACGAGAAGCAGGGAGGCTCCCAAGGCATTCCTTAGTGGACCACCGGCACCTCGCGTCGTCATGGAAAATCTTCCGACCACGTCGCGGTTGCTGGCGTGCCGCTGATAGACCCGATCGGGAAGGTGTTAGAGTGTGATTGTTCTGCATGGCAGACACGTACACATTAAATACGAGCCCTATCGGCTCGGGTTGCCACAATGGATCGGCTCAAAAGAGCGAGTCGCCCCTATGGTTCCGTTGGATTGCAATGACATGGGGATCTGTGATCAAAACAAAGGCAAACCGATCTACGACGATTTAGGGTTTTTCACCGCATAATCGGAACGTCCTACGTGTGATCGGGCCTAGCAGCTACGGAAGATGATGCAAACTACCCCTAAGAAGAGGCCTAAAAACCAACATAACGTTGATTCCCGGAACCTCGCAGGGACGGTAAACAACATCTAACACACTACGGGATCAACCAAGCTGACGCAAGGCCTTCTTATCTTTGAATGTCGCTAATCCCTGGGAGCAAGGAGCAACTATAACGGATCGGATCTACTAAATGCAGAGCAGGCAAGATCTTTGCCCTTACACCCGTAAGAGGTGTAAAGGGCAGCTAAATGAAAGAGGGCAGCATTACCTGTGAGATATGCACGAAAACATCAATACAAGCCCCTAAACACCTAATGATAAGTGAAATCTTTATCGCCATCAACAACAACGCTTCAGCAGCGTACAAGGTATTGAAACGAATAAACGTGTCTGCCTAGATCGCAAGATTTGATCTAGGCAGCATGATGCTCCCGGAAGAAACCCTCGAAGAAAGGGGTGGCGATGCGCCTGATTTGTGTTTGTTGTGACCGTGATTGTCCCCGTTTTCAAATAACCTAGATACATATTTATAATCCAAGGGACTTTCTAATTGAGCGTGCACCCTACTTGGGTAACGGGCCGGACTCTATCTGGTAATTCTAAACACAACTTACGATCTACTAAAAATACAGATACAGGCAATTTGGCCAAACTCTTAGCACAAGGCAGCTTAAGGTGCTCCATGTGTAATACGTCCTTCAAGCCCATCTTCACTTACGGCCCATCTCTGATTTGGCCAAAATCGGAGTATTAACGATGTTCTACCTCCGTACCCGTGTAAGAACCGAATAAACGTGCACGGGGCTGGGATGTCGTGATCACGGTGCGAGCCACAACAGGCCGCCTAAGCCCCGGTCAGTGAAGATTCTGTCGCCTTGACCCCTCGACATATGAAGGCGAGTTTTTCCGAGAAGGGCTCACTGGGCATTTCACTATCAACTTGCCCATTGATGATGACATGGTCGTAGAGGAGGAGGGACGATGTAGTCGAAAGTGTTGAGGAGGAAGATGATGGCAATTCGAGGAGGTTCGGAGCGCACAAGACTTGACTTTGCTTGATAGGTTCCAACAAGGCCTGAACGTGAGTCAACGGAGCCGCCTCCAGGTTACATCACGATTGGGGACGTGATATGATGTGGAGTGTGGCCATTGGTTGTTGCGATGATCAAGCAGGCTTACGAGATTCGTAGTCTTCCTCTATGTAATAGTGATTTGTAAAAGTAGCCTATTATAAGAACATGTATTTTAATTATTGCCATTGTAAGAATTCTATGGTATGGTCTTGTACGAACTCTATGTATTTTAATTTATTTGCTTTGCTAATTTCTTCTTTCATCTACATCATTTTGTATCATGCGAGGTTGTATTCTAATTGTTCGTTCTTCTTTCATCATCATTTTATTCTAGAACTCTATCTAATAGGTACTTAATTTTTTGTGAATGCGGGTGACTCAAACATGCCGGGAGGAGTAGTGAAGAGACGCGAAGAAAGTTAGGGCCGTGTCGAGCCTTCTCTCGAAGCCAAACCAAAGAGCTTCAGGATCCACTTCGAGAAGGGTGGGTAGACGACCACCTAGTCCTCCTCCCACTAAGAGGAGGAAGGCGTACTCCTTCTCCCCCACCCGTTGACGAGGAGGAGGATGAGGATGAGGATGAGGATGAGGAGGAGGAGCACGAGGAGGAGGACGGGGTTGAGGAGGAGGAGGACGAGGAGGGAGGACTCGGGGGGAGCACGAGGAGGGGAGTCTGAGGAGGGGTGAGGACTCGGAGAGTGAGAAGGAGGAGGAGGAGCTGCCTATTTTTGACTTCGGGACCCGAGGAGGGTGAGGCGAGGGTTTGGAAGGAACCGAATGAGTACGTTGAGCCTGAGTACACGGGGATGCCTCAGGAGCCTGGGACGATGACTCCGTACATGCGGGGGGCGGCGTTACTACCTAGTATGGACTGGTGGGCGAAAAAGGATGGGAATGTGGTGCTCACACCGAGCGGAAAAAAGTGAGCATTTAACTTTTTTTCACAACCTTTTAGCTTTTGATATTATAGTCATCACCTTTTTCTAATACCCTTTTTGGCTTCTCTATGTGCAGTTCGTTTAAGAGTATAGCATGAAGCATGCGAGAGCACCTACTCGAGCATCCTTGGATGCATCATCGAAAAAATACTTCCCACGGGGCTGTAAAAATGCCCAATGGTCGTTGGGAGGTAGCTTTGAGTTGGAGGCACTACAAGCTAGCAAGAGATCCCTTGGGCACGAAGCATGAGTACCTCGTGCACTGCCATGCGAGGGTCATCAACGAGTTCTGGGTAAGTTTCTTCGAGTACTAACCATGAGGTTGAATGTCACGCCCAAACTAGGGGCTCATAAGCATACCATATCTCAGGCTAAGTATCCATTAATCATTCTCAAGTTCATAGATGGCAAACACATCACATAGCAGAAATCAAGTCAGAGTAATTAGTGGTTGATTTATTCAGTCATAGCAGATTTTGTTCATCAGGTTTTAGCATGCTCCTTTCTAGTTGAGCACCTACGTATGCAAATGCAACCAAGAGCCACTAGTACTAGTGCTCATGCATATCATTGTTTCCGTTAAAAAGATGGTTACTAGCGTGAGGTACATGTATTCATATGAAGCGCATGTACCAGACTAGATTCTGCATTAGTACAAGATTACTTAATTTAGAAACAGTTACAGGACCTGATGTTGGGTACTGAAGAAATAGGTGGGTTGAGAATTGAGATCTGTTGAGGTATACGCATATAGAAGTTAGAAACAAAACTGCAGTACTAATCGATGGATGCTAAGACTAGAGAGTGTGCAGGCCTTTGCTAGCTAAAGTACTGAAACCATGGAAAAGCAAGAGGGCAGCGTATCTGACCTCCTTCTCCGGCGATCTCTCTGAACTTCACTAGTACTACTACTCCTAGAGGTGAGGTACAGTGTGTGTGTTACTGGTGCAGCCTAACTTTTAACTTATGCTCATCTTGCTTGTAGTCTTACTTACAATGGACCCAGATTATCCCCAAGCGGTGTGCGTTGCCCAGTCTCGCAGGGCGGCTGCGAAGCAAGTCACTGACACTATGCACGAGGCGCGTGTGGGCTGCGTCCGAAGATGGTACGCCGAGAAGCGCAAGTTGCCGATGCGGGACAAGTCTCCAGCCCGAGATATCCTTATGGAGCCGTGGCAGTACATGCAGGTAATATGTGTATTTTGTCTATGTAGTGCCCAACTCCGTGCTCCTTTCACTAATATGTGTATTTTGTGTATGCAGGTGCCTCCTCCGTTCGTAGGTCACGCTAGACCGGGAGTCTACAAGGCTATGGTCCATTGGTGGACAAGCGCTGAGTTCAAGAGGAAGCACATAGCAGGACAGCTAAAGAGAGATGCGATGAATAGGTGGTCCACACATGGAGCAGCATGCCCATAACCGTCATCATCGTAGACAAGGTGAGAAAAGGCTTTCTCTTAACCTTTCTCATCATGTTGTTCCTTATTCCGCATATGCGTCCCTCTTGATGTATCTTCGTGCTCTCTTTGCAGGAAAAGAATTGAGCACCAGCGCCCTCGATGTTTAAGGTGTGGAAAAGAGTGCCATCAGAAGAACAAGGATGGGACGCTGTCGTGGGTGAGCGGAACGCCGGCTCAGGACCTGATACCGGAGCTGCTGCTGAATCATATGGCGGCGGACCCTGAGATCGAGCCCCTTTGACCCTGAGGTTGCCATGCGTAGGGGAGGTGGCGGGAAGAATGGCCCGCTTGACGGATGTGTGATAAACGTGCCGGTCCTAAGACCGTCCGGTCTATGAGAGAGATTAGGCATGACAGCTCCCGAGCTCCTCCACTACCATACAGTCCCGCCCGACGTCGTCGTCTAGAGCCATTGAAGCTCCGGGTATGCTTTCTTCCTTTTTTTCATCCACACTTCATTCCATGTTTTCCATTCTAAAATCCATGACCTTGCAATGACGCAATGTAGGAGGACTTTGAAGCGAGAGGAAAGAGAGGGGAGCAGGCCGGGCCCTCCTTGCTCAGCGAGTCGAGATGATGGCGCAACAGGAATCAGATTATGGCGTGGTTACAGAGGATGACAGCGTGGTCGATTATCGGTAGTTCTTTCTCATAGGACCTAAGACAAATCCTAATTTCATACACCTTACAGCATGCTTAGTGGCAGACCCTTCTGCGAGTGGGTGTCCTCTTCCCTACGGTTGATCCACCTCCTTTTAACCTTAACACATGGGTAAAGTTGTCTTGCGTATTAGGTGCCAATTTCAAAATACCACATATCTAGTGCATATTGACTAAGGCTCACAATTTCCCATCTTGTAGCCGGGCCTCGGGTGGATCCAACAGCATGAGAGCTCGTTGATTATCGTCTCGGACGAAGACCATGCCGCGCCTCCTGACAAAACAACCCGCTAACTCATCTTCTAGGTTTGTATTCTAATCCTATCCAAGATCGGAGTCCAACTTCATTTCCTCTACATTTGTTAGTATGTATGACAAAACAATACTGAGAATAAATAGATAATGAGGCAATATTAATGCTCAATTGTTATTTATAATTTTGAAGTTGTATTAATGCTCAATTGTTATTTTTAATCTTTTCGTTCTAGACTTGTACATGAATCTCATGTCTTTGACTTCTACCTTGTAGGACGACATGAAGGAAGGAGCTATTCGCCGTGTATTGATTACATGTGATGAGCTCTATGCATGCATATGGTTGTATTATATTTGTGGTTTGGATCCTATGTATGGTTTGGACTCTATGTGTAGACTTTATGATCTTATTATGGACATATGCACTCTATTGTGGCTTTGTATCTTATATATATGCACTTAGTATGGACATATGTAGTGATGTTTGATCTTGTATGTGATCTATTTGTGGCAATAGATCATTGTATTGCAGATTACATGTTATATATGCATTGAATTATGTTCAAATATGAAAGACATAAATTCAAATAAGAATTTGAATTGGAATTTGAATTGCTGTCAAAACTGAAAAAGATAAAAAAAATGCCTGAGGAGCACCTTTGCGTGTGTAAGCTGACAAAGAGACCAGGTGCCCACGGGTCGCAAACTGTGTTTCACAGATGCTTTGGTGACCAAATGGTCACTTTGCCGTGTGCTGCGCCGAACGCACGGCCAAGGTTCGATGATGTGAGAGCCCGGGTCTCTCTCGCCGTGCGAGCTCACACGGCAAAGAGGACACGGCGAGAGGGAGCGCTCGGCGGAAGGTCGCGCACAGCAAAGAGAAGCACAGGCAAAGGAGAAAGGCTTTACGTGCGACGTACACGTCAAAGGATAGAGCCTTTGCCGTGCCAGCGGTGCACGGCAAGTATCTAACGGGTGGTGCCGTCGCGCGACGTGGCGTCAGGTACACGTAGTGAAGGAAGCACGAGGCGCATGGCAAAGTCTTTGCTGTGCATTTTCGTCGATGCGCTACGGCAGGTGCGTTCTTGATCCCAGGTTTTGCCGTGCGGTCTCTTAGTGTAGCCTTGCACGGCTCAAGACACCTTTGACGTATTTACAAAAAGCTTTCTTATTGCACTTTCAGTTACACGGCAAAGCATCGATTTCTGTAGTGCCTGTCCAACCAGTTCACCCCGTAACCTTTCCCCTAAGAATTTATCCCGTAGGTTTAGCATTATTGATCCACGTACTATCTACTTCATGTCGGATAGGTTTTATATAAGAGGTTTCACACAAGGGTACGATGGCTAAATTATGTGCCGACGACTTTTTGTCAGGACCATCGAAACAAGACCCTGTCCTAGCAGGTCACCAACATGGCCGTCGGCACAAGTTAGCTGACGGCATAGGGAGTGCCGGTCCATCGGCATAGGTTTAGTCATCGGCACAGAGACGGACACGTGGATCGGGGGACTCCATCGTGACGGCCAGGCAACAACATTAGGCACATTTTTTTCCAGCCCTATGACAATGGCAAAGCGCATAATTTTTGTTTTCTTTGCTCCATCCACTGCAAACATCGTCTTTTAGTTTTGAAAAATATGAAAAATGCTAAAAATTTCAAAAAAATAAAATCTAGACATGGAACAAGTAGCGAGTGCAAGATAAGAGAGAAAAACACGTACATGCGGCCGGAAGAGTCGCTGACGACACCACCACCACCATAGCTATAGTTAATGTCGCCCATAGTGTAGTCGGATTTGTCGAGGAAGAGCCGGATCGAAGAGGCAGACACAAACAACCCTTGCGCGAGCCCAGCGAGACTACAAAAATCTTATGTCGCCTCTCGGTGTAGGACCTGGTGACGGACGGGAACTGAACTGCTCTCCCTGACGAGTGTACACGCGATCAGCCGGGATGAAGAGAGGAAGACTAAGTGGCGAAGAAGAAATTTTTCTTGAGAGAAACAGTAGTGAGTACCACTCGAGATCTGTTACATCTCACGTATAGCACAGGGAGATGACGGCCTTGTGTGAGCCACGCATTGCGCGTAGAAAGTGTTGGGAGATACATGTGGCGGGCAGAAGGGAGAGCATGCACACACACACATGGTCAGCACGTACCCAGCTGGGTTGGTGCACCAAGCAAAGTGGCTTCCCCTAGAAGGTGTCTCGAACTCGAACTCGAGTCATGAAACGCGACGTGCGTGCGTGACGAGACGAGGCGATGCGGGCGGTGGCGGAGGAGTGCGCGAGGCCTCCTTCTCTTCTCACTCTTGGAGGGACTAGAATATCAGCCTTATATCACAGCTCGACCTCGCCATTGTGGTGTGGGACTAAATTTGTCCCAAGGCTGTCCCAAGTGTCATTTATGATGGGCCTTTAGTTTCCCGGGAATTGTAGGCTACATGGGCTGCCTTACTGGACTGCAGCCCATCCACATCCAAAAATTCCCCACCAGATCCCAGAGGCACATCAAATGGCACATTAGTTTCATTCGTTGTTTAATATACATGCACTTTAGTGGAGACTGTTAAGTTGAACTTCTACCTAGGCAAGGGGCTACACTTGACTACAATAAGACTCGTGGACTGTCGCTGGGTCCCATCGGCCTTGTGCGACAAGTTTCACTTAATGTCGGCCCACGGTACTAGGCTACCACTAGCCTTCCCTTAGGTGGGGACTCACAAAGTCATACTCTCGGCCCTTCATGGAGAGCTTACTAGAAATTCACCCAAATCTCCCACACTGTGACCAGCAGTGTCACTCATATAGGTGTGTTCTTCAAAGATCGCCCTGTAGGACAACGTCTTCGCTCATCAAGAGCCGCACAGAACACATTAAGACATTGTCAACCTGCCTTACAGTAACTATGAGAGAATTGCATCTGCAGCGGAGGAGTATAAATTTTCTCCCAAACTGGATACAGTTTGTTTTTCCAAAGTCCTAATTCACGGGATCTCAGGTGATCACATAGGTTGGGTTACCCCCTCGGCAACTCACGTGGGTGATGCACACACGTGGGTTGGGAACCCCAGAGGAAGGTGTGATGCGCACAGCATCAAGTTTCCCTGAGAAAGAAACCAAGGTTATCGAACCGGTGGAGATGAAGGCCACATGAAGGTTGTTGGTGGAGGGTGGCAATTGCAGCGCAACACCAAGAGTTAGGCAGCCAACGTGGAACTACCTTTTAATCCAAATCTTTGCTAGCGTAGCAATGGAGTTGTCAATCTCTTAGGCTTGCTAAAAACAAAGGATTAAACGTATGGTGTGGAGAATGATGTTTGTTGCGAAGAACAACGAACGAGAGATTACGGTAGATTGTCTATTTCAGATGTAAAAGATGGGCCAGGTCCCACGGTTCACTAGTGGTGTCTCTCAATAAGATAAATAGCATCTTGGGTGAACAAATTACAAGTAGGCAATTGACAAATAAAGATTCACATACATATCATGATGATCACTATGAGATTTAATCGGGCATTACGACAAAGAACATAGACCGCCATCCAGAATGCATCTATGCCTAAAAAGTCCACCTTCGGGTTAGCATCCGCACCCCCTCAAGTATTAAGTTGCAAACAGCAGGACAATTGCATTAAGTATGGTGCGTAATGTAATCAACACAAATATCCTTAGACAAAGCATTGATGTTTTATCCCTAGTGGCAACAGCACATATTCAGTGGAGGCATGAACCCACTATCGAGCATAAATATCCCTCTTGGAGTTACAAGTATCAACTTGGCCAGAGCCTCTACTAGCAACGGAGAGCATGCAAGAACATAAACAACACATATATGCTAGATCAATAATCAACTTGACATAGTATTCCATATTCATCGGATCACAAACACAACATGTAGCATTACAAATAGATGATCTGATCATGTTAGCAGCTCACAAGATCTAAACATGATAGCACAAGAGGAGACAACCTCTAGCTACTGCTATGGACCCATAGTCCAAAATGAACTACTCACGCATCAGTCCGGGGGGGCATGGTGATGTAGAGCCCTCCGGTGATGATTCCCCTCTCGGCGGGGAGTGCCGACTCCTCAATCCCCGAGATGGGATTGAGTGGCGCGGCGTCTGAACTTTTCCGTATCGTGGCTTGATGACCCACAAGTATGGGGTGTATCGTAGTACTTTCGATAAATAAGAGTGTCGAACCCAACGAGGAGCTGAAGGTGTTGACAAGCAGTTTCGATGAAGGATTCACTGTAAATGCTCACAGACAAGTTTTCAGGGGTTTTGATATAGCAGATAAATAAAGTACACGTAAGTAAAATGCGAGTAATAATTGCAGCGAGTGGCCCAATCCTTTTTAGCACAAAGGACAAGCCGTTTGTTTACTTATAATGACCAAACGTTCTTGAGGACACACGGGAATTTAGTCTAGTGCTTTTCGCTTCATATAGTTGATTAATCTTCATTGTTTTGATAAGTGTTGTGTGGGTGAACCTATGCTAATGCACCGCCCTTCCTAGGACTAATACATACTTGTGATTATACCCCTTGCAAGCATCCGCAAATACTAAGAAAGCAATTAAGATAAATGTAACCACAACCTTAAACTTTGAGATCCTGCTATCCCTCATGCATCGATATACCAACGGGGTTTCGGGTTGCTGTCACTCCGGAACCCCACAATTAGCAAACGAATACAAGATGTACTCCCCTAGGCCCATAAAGGTGAAGTATCATGTAGTCGACGTTCACATGACACCACTAGAAGAATAACACCACAACTTAAATATCAAACCATTAAATATTACTCAACATAGTTCACTACTAACATTTAGACTTCACCCATGTCCTCAAGAACTAAACGAACTACTCACGAGACATCATATGAAACATAATCAGAGGTGATATTATGATGGATAACAATCTGAACATAAACCTTGATCCAATGGTTTCACTCAATAGCATCAATAACAAGTAGTAATCAATACCGGGAGAGTTTCCCCTATGAAATACTCAAGATTCAACCCTAGATGTTACAGCGGAGACGAGGTGCAGCGGTGGAGATGGCGGTGTCGATGGTGGAGATGATGATGATGATGATCCCAATGAAGTCCAGCTCGATGACGGTGGCGATGGCGTCGATTTCTCAGGGAGGGAATTTCCCGGCGGATTCCTGCCCGGAGAGCTCTTTCTCTGGTGTTTCTCCGCCCCGCAGAGGCGGCTGTGTCCCTTCTCGATTATCCCCCGTACCTTAGGTTTTCGGGTAGATGAAGTACGCGAAAGAGAGGCGGCCGGGGGGACTGTGGGCCCCTCCCCACAAGGCAGCGCGACCAGGGTGGAGCCCGCGCCGGCCTATGGGGGGGCCCATGGCGGCCCTCCTCGGCCCCTCCTTTTGGCTGGCTCCTTCCTCTGGAGAAATAAGACATTCGGAGTAATTTCCGTCAATTGATGATCTTCAGAAATATGGTATCCTGACGGTGCCTTTTCCAGTCGACTCCGGTGAATAATTCTCCAATAATCATGAAACATACAAAATAAGTGAAATAACATAAGTATCATCTCTAAATATGAAATATATCAATGAATAACAGTCAATTATGATATAAAATAGTGATGCAAAATGGACGTATCAACTCCCCCTGCTTAGACTTCGCCCAAGCGAAACTGAGCTCGATAAACAAGACCACATGTTTATGGAGTGAAGAGTCGATAAATAAAATACGGACAAGAAGCATCACATTTATTAATTCACACAAGACATTCTAGTAAACATCTTCTTCATATAACTCAACTTGAAATAAGTAAAGAGAAATCACAAATAAAGGTGCATAGGAAATCATAATTGGTTATGGCAAACTTTGTTCTTGGTCAAAGAACTATTAACAGATTGTACTTATCTTCCGAGCAAAGCCTTTATATTAGAACTTATATGGCAGAGCTTACATCCTTAATCATAACAATCTCCTCATAATCATTGATAGCCTTCAAAGTCATATTCATTTAGATAAAATTTGTACTAAACAAGGAAGAATAAAAGGCATGATTAAATAGATCATAATATAAATGGTTGGATCACAACAACTCAATTGCTTGCTTGAGATAGAGGGAAATAGGTTTACTGACTCAACATAAAAGTAAAAGAAAGGCCCTTCGAAAGCAGGGATTAAATCATGTGCTAGAGCCTTTTAAGTTTTGAAATCATATAAAGAGCAATAAAAGTAAGGTTTGAGAGGTGTTTGTTGTTGTCAACGAATGGTAGTGGGCACTCTAACCCCCTTGCCAAACAGCCTTCCAAGAGTGGCTCCATGAAGGACGTTATCTCTACCAACAAGGTAGATCATCCCCTTCTCTTTTGTTTACACATGTATTTTAGTTTATTATGGATGACACTCCCCCAACCTTTGCTTTCACAAGCCATGGCTAACCGAATCCTCGTGCCTTCCAACATTTCACATACCATGGAGGAGTGTTATTGCAAAATTAAGTTGCTTACTGATAAATCAGGGCAAAACATGTGAAGAGAATTATTAATGAAAGTTATTAATTGGGGTTGGGAACCCCGTTGCTAGCTCTTTTTGCAAAAATTATTGGATAAGCGGACGTGCCGCTAGTCCATTGGTGAAAATCCGCCCAACAAGATTGAAAGATAAAACACCACATACTTCCTCAGGAGCTATAAAACATTGACACAATTAGGGAGTAACAGAGTTTGAATAGCACACATGAAGTATTTACTTGGAGTGGCGCAAAATACCACATAGTAGGTAGTTATGGTGGACACAACTGGCATGGGTTTGGTTTAAGGTTTTGGATGCACGAGAAGCATTCCCTCTCAGTATAGGTCTTTGGCTAGCAAGGTTGATTAGCAAGCATAAGAGTTGAGGGAAACAAACAAATATACATGTGATAAAAACAATCATGCATCTTCCTTGTAAGCACAAACAATTTTAACTTCAGAATACTAAACTCATTAGCTAACAAGAAAGAAAGATAATGAAATAATATATCTACATGTATTTCCTCTTTTCTATTTAAACTCAAAGTGTTGTTGCTATTGACCAATGCTAAGTTTGCCAAAACCAAATAGATTTACTTGATGCTCCCAAAGTGATATCAATACTAATGTCAAGAGTAATCATATAATGGAATTGCAAACTAAAATAAGGTGTGCAAGAAGTAAACAATAAGACTTCTCATTAATATTCCATAACGATAACTCACACCAAGGGATACATAGATAACAAACTAAGAGAGAGATACTTCCACACTGCAAACCATCTTATATAATAACTTCCCTACTCATGATATGACACTACTCGATAGTAAAAAGCAAAAGATAGTGATGATGTGATACCGCGGCACTCCCCCAAGCTTGGAACAAACCAAGGGGATGCCAATACCAATGATGAATTACTCCTTCGGTGGTGATGGTGATGGATTCTTCTCGTCATCAGACTTCCAAGGAAGAGGCTCTCCATCAACAAACGATGTCTTGGTCTCGGGAATCCTGAAACTAGCAGCATAGCTAATGCGTTTAAACCTGTTTTCATACTCACAGTTTTGATTCTGAACATCATAAAGTTGCGCTTGAAGTTGGTGGGTAGTGTTGTGAAGCGAGAGGATATCGCCCCACAGCCTTGTAGTCTCCTTCTTGTGTTCATCAATAAGTTCGGACACAATTCTGTGGAAGATGTCCACTTCACGTTCAGCCATCTTCTTGTAGGCGAAGACCTCTTGTTCTAGTTTCTCCATCCTGTCCTCCAAGCTTCCTTCTTCTTTAGGACCCCGAACATCTTCTATCTGCAACTCTCCATCTACGAGCAGCAATTCCTTGGGATGCATCTTCAGCTCGTTCATATACGGGTTGACGACGTTCTCCAAGAAGCTATCCTTCGGAGTTCCCGACGAAGACATGGTGGCTCTAGATCTGAAAACAATATCTGGCAGAAACAGCTCGAAACAAAACACGACGAGAAAATGATATACGGACCTCTGGGATCCGGGGATTATATAGCAAAAATTTCCCGACAAAAGGAAAGTACCAGGCCGAACGAGACGCGAGGGGCCGTCCCCATGGGCGCGCGGCCAGGATGGGGCCCGCGCCCCCACGTGGGGACGTGCCCTCGCGCATCTCCTCCACTCCGTTTCGATCTCGTAATTTTTCATATTTTCCAAAAATAGCAGAAATATTGTTTGGAAAGTTAAACGCGGACTTTTTATTATTAAAACTGTTACCTATTCAAAGTCGAACTCTGCAGAACTGTCAATTTGGTCTTTGATGAAAGCTTCCGGAGTCATCACTTGAATAACATCAATATCTTCATTATAAGAATCTCCAGAAATATAATGCTTGAGTCTTTGTCCATTCACCACTTGTGTAGCATCATCTTTCAGCGAGGCAATTTTTATTGCTCCTGAACGATACACCTCCTCAACGACATATGGTCCTTCCCATTTTGAGAGTAATTTCCCTGCAAAAAATCTGAGACGAGACCGATACAATAAGACTTTATCTCCAACATTAAATTCTCTTTTAATAATTCTTCTATCATGCCATTTCTTAACCTTCTCCTTAAAAAGTTTAGCATTTTCATAAGCTTCACTTCTCCATTCATCTAAAGAACTCAATTGTAGCAACCTTTTCTTACCAGCAAGTTTAAAATCTTTATTAAGTTCTCTTACAGCCCAATAAGCTTTGTGCTCTAATTCTAAAGGTAAATGACAAGCTTTTCCATAAACCATTTTATAAGGAGACATTCCCATAGGATTTTTATAAGCAGTTCTATAAGCCCACAATGCTTCCTTTAACTTACTAGCCCAATTTTTTCTAGATTTATTAACAGTCTTTTGCAAGATAGATTTAATTTCTCTATTTGATAATTCTACTTGCCCACTAGTTTGAGGATGATAAGCTGAAGCAATTCTATGATTAATAACATATTTAGCAAGAGTTTTTCTAAAACCACCATGAATAAAGTGAGAACCTTGATACGTCTCAAATGTATCTATAATTTCTTATGTTCCATGCTACTTTTATGACAATACTTGAATGTTTTATACATACTTTACATTATTATTATACATTTTCCGGCACTAACCTATTAACAAGATGCCGAAGCGCCGAGTTCTTCTTTTGTTTTTGGTTTTAGAAATCCTAGTAAGGAAATATTATCGGAATTGGACGAAATCAACGCCCAGGGTCCTATTTTTCCACGAAGCTTCCAGAAGACCGAGGGGGAAAGGAAGTGGGGCCACGGGCACCGCCACACTAGGGCGGAGCGGCCTAGTGGGGGCCGCGCGGCCCTAGCGTGTGGGGCCCCCGTGACCCCTCCGACTCCGCCCTTCCGCCTACTTAAAGCCTTCGTCACGAAACCCTCTGTACCGAGAGCCATGATATGGAAAACCTTCCAGAGACGCCGCCGCCGCCAATCCCATCTCGGGGATTCAGGAGATCGCCTCCGGCACCCTGCCGGAGGGGAATCATCACCGGAGGGCTCTACATCATCATGCCCGCCTCCGGATTGATGTGTGAGTAGTTCATCCTTGGACTATGGGTCCATAGAGTAGCTAGATGGTTGTCTTCTCCGCTTGTGCTATCATTGTTTAGATCTTGTGAGCTGCCTAACATGATCAAGATCATCTATTTGTAATGCGACATGTTGTGTTTGGTGGGATCCGATGAATCTAGAATACTATGTCAAGTTGATTATCAATCTATCATATATGTGTTGTTTATGTTCTTGCATGCTCTCCGTTGCTAGAGGCTCTGGCCAAGTTGATACTTGTAACTCCAAGAGGGAGTATTTATGCTCGATAGTGGGTTCATGCCTCCATTTAATATGGGACAGTGACAGAAAGTTCTAAGGTTGTGGATGTGCTGTTGCTACTAGGGATAAAACATCGATGCTTTGTCTAAGGATATTTGTGTTGATTACATTACGCACCATACTTAATGCAATTATCTATTGTTTACAACTTAATACTGGAGGGGGTGCGGATGCTAACCCGAAGGTGGATTATTTAGGCATAGATGCATGCTGGATAGCGGTCTATGTACTTTGTCGTAATGCCCCGATTAAATCTCATAGTAATCATCATTGATATGTATTGAATCTTTATTTGTCAATTGCCCACCTGTAATTTGTTCACCCAGCATGCTAGTTATCTTATTGGAGAGACACCACTAGTGAACCGTGGACCCCGGTCCATTCTTTTACATCTGAATACAATCTACCGCAAATTGTTCTTACTGTTCTTTGAAAACAAACACCATTTTCCACTCGATACGCTTAATCCTTTGTTTTCAGCAAGCCGGTGAGATTGACAACCTCACTGTTACGTTGGGGCAAAGTATCTTGATTGTGTTGTGCAGGTTCCACGTTGGCGCCGGTCCTGGTGTTGCGCCGCACTACACTCCTCCACCAACAACCTTCACGTGCTTCTTGGCTCCTACTAGTTCGATAACCTTGGTTTCTTTCTGAGGGAAAACTTGCTGCTGTGCGCATCACACCTTCCTCTTGGGGTTCCCAACGGACGTGTACATTACGCGCATCAAGCTCTTTTTCCGCGCGTTGCCGGGAGATCAAGACACGCTGCAAGGAGTCTCCACATCCAATCTCTTTACTTTGTTTTTGTCTTGCTTTACTTTATTTTATTTACTGTCTTGTTTGCTTCATACTAAAAACACAAAAAAATTAGTTGCTTTACTTTCTGTCTTGTTTACTTGTTCTATATCAAAAACACAAAAAAATTAGTTACTTGCATTTACCTTATTTACCTTTTGTTTATTTCATCTTTCTTCATCCTAAGTTTACTTTGAAAGATATACCGGTAGGAGTGGGTCTATCATTGGAAAAGATAATATAGAAGAATTTTTCACTCATGTTAGTAAGACTAAAGATTTTGAAGATAGATCCTTGGTAGAACTTGCTCCTGATTATGAAATTGCTACTGCCTCTCTAGTGCACATGTTGGAAGCTAGATTTGTTAATCTTAATCCCATAATGCAACATATGTTTCTTACACTCGGTGATATGGAAGAAGGAGAAAAGAAAGATTTTATTCTAGAAACCCTTCTTAGAGAATTTGGTGATGTAGCTAGAGAAGCTAGGAAAGTCTTTATTCGATATAAGATGCTAGGCTTGTGTACCAATTTTGCAAATATCCTTGAAAAAAGGGAAAAAGATAGGCTAAGATACACTAATAAAGTCAATTGTGAGGGGGAGATTAAAATACCAATACCTCATAAACTCATAGGAATGCACGAGGCATTAGAAAAGAATTTTGATTGGATTGTCCCTGAAAATTTATTTGAGGAGGATAGTAAGCCTAAGGGTATTGAAAAGGGAGTTCCATACATAAATAAGATACAATGCATAGTTGAGAAAACTCCCAACTCCCGAGGTAATAATGTTGATGCTTCATCTCTTGATAATACTTGATTTGCACTTTCTGCGCCTAGCTGAAAGGCGTTAAAGAAAAGCACTTCTTGGGAGATAACCCAAGTTTCATTTTATTTACTGTATTGTTGAGTCTTGGAAGTTGTTTACTACTGTAGCAACCTCTCCTTATCATGTTTTTGTGCCAAGTAAAGTCTCTATGGTAAAGTTGATGCTAGATTTGGATTGCTGCGCGAAAAATTGCTGTCTGTCACGAATTGCGCAGAACTCTCTGTAAAAAAATCAAAAAATCTGCAAATTTACGTGCGTGATCCACAGATATGTACGCAACTTTCATTAGTTTTGAGTTTTTCCGTTTGAGCAAGTTAAGTGCCCCTTCAAAATTCGTCTTTACGGACTGTTCTGTTTTGACAGATTCTGCCTTTTATTTCGCATTGCCGCTTTTGCTATGTTGAATGAGTTTCTTTGTTCCATTAACTTTCAGAAGCTTTGTGCAATGTCCATAAGTGTTAAGAATGATTGTGTCACCTCTGAATGTGTGAATTTTTGATTATGCACTAACCCTCTAATGAGTTTGCTTGAAGTTTGGTGTGGAGGAAGTTTTCAAGGGTCAAGAGAAGAGGATGATATACTATGATCAAGAAGAGTGAAAGGTCTAAGCTTGGGGATGCCCCGGTGGTTCATCCCTGCATATTTTAAGAAGACTCAAGCATCTAATCTTGGGGATGCCCAAGGCATCCCCTTCTTCATCGACAACTTATCAGGTCACTTCTAGTGAAACTATATTTTTATTCCATCACATCTTATGTTCTTTACTTGGAGCGTCGGTTTGCTTTTATTTTTGTTTTGGTTTGAATAAAGTTGGATCCCACCATCATTATATTGGAGATATTACGCTCCGCTTTTTCATATGGAACACTTGTGTTCTTAATTGTGCTTTAATGTTCATGGCGAAGGCTGAAATTGCTTCGTTAAATTGCTATTTGGTTGGAATCAGAAAATGTTACATATGGTTTGGAATAATTGGGCAATTGTTTTGAGCTCTCATAGATCATGTTTAAGCTCTTGCATCATGTAGTTTAATCTATTAATGGAGAACTACCGTAGAGCTTGTTAAAATTTGGTTTGCATGATTGGTCCCTCTAAGTCTAGATATTTTCTGGTAAAGTGTTTGAACAACAAGGAAGACAGTGTAGAGTCTTATAATGCTTGCAATGTTCTTGTGTAAGTTTTGTGTACCTGTTCATACTTGTGTTTGCTTCAAACAACCTTGCTAGCCCAAACCTTGTACCGAGAGGAAATGCTTC
The DNA here is from genome assembly GCA_030979885.1 of Lolium multiflorum. Lineage (NCBI taxonomy): Eukaryota > Viridiplantae > Streptophyta > Magnoliopsida > Poales > Poaceae > Lolium > Lolium multiflorum. The sequence goes on from JAUUTY010000262.1 coordinate 130,659, forward strand.
TCGTGCATCCAAACACCTTGAGCCAAAACTCATGCCATTTGTGTTCCCCATATCTACCTACTACATGGTATTTTTCTGCCATTCCAAAGTAAATTACTTGAGTGCTACCTTTAAAATTTCATTCCTTTATCTTTGCAATATATAGCTCATGGGACAAATAGCTTAAAAACTATTGTGGTGATGAATATGTAGTTATGTGTCTTAGTTCTTATAAGTTGCTTGTTGAGCGGTAACCATGTTTCTGGGGACGCCATCAACTTTTTACCTTTGTTGGATATCATGTGAGATGCTATGCATGTTCGTCTTGTCTGAAGTAAGTGTGATTTCATGATCAATTGGTTTGAGTATGCATATTGTTAGAGAAGAACATTGGGCCGCTAACTAAAGCCATGTATCATGGTGGAAGTTTCAGTTTGGACATACAACCTCAATCTCTTATGAGAATACTATCTGTTGTTGAATGCTTAAGCATTAAAAGAGGAGTCCATTATCTGTTGTCTATGTTGTCCCGGTATGGATGTCTAAGTTGAGAATAATCAAAAGCGAGAAATCCAATGCGTGCTTTCTCCTTAGACCTTTGTACAGGCGGCATAGAGGTACCCCTTTGTGACACTTGGTTGAAACATATGTCATGCAATGATAATCCGTGTTATCCGAGCTGATTAGGACAAGGTGCGAGCACTATTGGTACTCTATGCATGAGACTTGCAACTTGTAGGAAGTATTATGCATAGCACATATGAATTATTAGTACCGTTGACAAAATTGTTTCTGTAACATCCCAAAAATTTAAAACAAAGAGAATGAATTTCCTTTTTCCAAAAATGAGAACCAACAAAAACTTTTATTAAATTAAGTGTGGTGCCTAGTGAGCATGCTTATATGTGGTGATATTGCCCTGATTGTTTATTTATTGCATTGAACCTAATTCCCAAAACCCTAAACCCTCATCTTCTCAAAACAAAAGAGTATCAAATAAGAAGGAACTAAAATAAAATAAAATATGTGGGCATATAACCCTAGTAGGCAAATCTTGACTAATAACCATCTTACTTGTCTAAATAGTGATGAACCATTACTAGACCCCACTAAACCCTAAACCTCACCCCTCTTCTCACCATCCATTATAAACAAAAGAAAAAGAAATGAAATTAAATAAGAAAAGGGCCTATGTGCCTATGACTAGTTTTGGTGAAACTTCTACCTCAACCTTTCTACCTTGATTAGATGCTTGGAAAACATCAACAAACCTAATCAAGTACTTCTCCAATCAAAACCAAGGTGAAATAAAAAGAAATAAAAAGAAATTAAACCTATGCATAGGAACATATGTGGCACATAGCCATTTTTCCAAAACTTGACCTAAGCAACTCTACTTTGTCCAAATGGTTTGAAACCTTTACCAAACCCAATCTAACACTAAATAAACCCTAAACCCTGACCTTTGATCATAGATAAAGAAAAGGAAATAAAAATATGAAATGCACATATGTGCATATGGCCATTTTTACAAATCTTGAACATAGACCATTTTGATTTGCACCATTGGTGGTAAATGGTTAATAAACACTTATTAGCACTTTTGGAATCAAATAAACTCAAATAAAATCAAATCTGAAATCAAAATGAGCTCACATGCACTAATGGTCAAAATTGACACTTTTAATATCATACCTACTTTGAGCCTTTTTATTTCGAAATTCTTAAACCAAACCCTAACAACTCTTTGCACATCATCCAAGACCTCATCAAGATGAACAACTTTGGTGTTGACCACTTTGACCAAATCATTGACCATTGCTCAAAATAGTCAAGCCAAGTGGCAACATTGAAACCAATTCTAGATCCCCTCTAAATTTGGAATTTTCACAAATCTTTTCCAAAACTCAAACCAATGCCATGAGTGGTTGCCCAATATCATTTAGAACCTATCCATGCAGAAATTTGGCCAAAAGTCAAACCCAAGTGAAACCATTGCATGTGATCAAATTGTTACATAGAGTAAAAATTAGGGTACAACCACCCCACCCACTATGTACCACCACCTCTCTCCCTCACTTGTACCCCTCACTAGTGTCACTTGTACCACAACCACTCTCTTGACATTACTTAGCTTTGACATCATCAAGTAGACAAGACCACCATGACACAAAGACCACCATGCCATGCCTATGTCACACACACTTTTGCATAAATCAAATATGACCTCTCTAGACCTCTCTCACCATGCATACCATGTCTAACAGGTGTCTCTCACTCCCTGAACACTACCATATCAGAGTTGAACCAAGGCACCCACTTGCACCAACCATGCCAAGCCATGCCATTGAAATAGACATCCCATGCCAACCCATGTCATCCTCCCTCTCTTGTCCTTCTAACCTTGTCAAGTAGACTCGCCTCACCTCACTAAACCTAGAAGTACCCTCCTAGCCCAAGAAAACTCAGATGATCCCTAACCAAGCCATGCCCATGTCATGCCCGTGTCACACACCATCAGCTCCCTCTCTTCCCTCTCACATCAGCATGTCCTAGAGGTGCCCTGTACTCCCCCTCGTCCAACCATGCAAGCCCAACCACAAGGCGCCAAGGAAAACGGCCGCCCACCATGCCAACCACCTGCCACCCCGTGCGTCACTCGCGGACACGACCCCGTTCCCGCGTGCACGCGTGATCCAGCACGTCTCCGTGCGCCACGGCTCCTTCTTGCTCCCGCACAACTGCCGGACACGGGTGGCCCTCGCGCGTCCGGAGACGGACGACCGACGCCACGAGGGACGCCGACGGGCATCATCCCCGTGCGCACCCGCCAGCGCAAGCCAACCGCGCACGCATCCTCCCCTACCAAGACCTACCTTGCGACATGGTAGCCCGACCAGAGCTGTGCTCACGCGCCGTGACGTCGTGGCCATGCCGGCCGCCCCTCCTCCCAGCGCCTATATAAACCACCCTCGGACTTCAACACCACACTCTGTAACACCTCAAGTTTTTAACAATAAATAAAGAAGAGGAATTTCCAATACTCAATTTTGACAACAAACAAAAACTTTATTTACTCATATAGTGCTATATCTAGTCTCATGCATAGTATGTGTTTTTGGTGTGCTATTGCCATGATGAGTGTATTAGTATGGATCAATGTCACTTAAACCCTAAACCATGATCATATCATCTCAAGATGAGAGAAATTTAAGAAATGCCAAATAACCAAAAACTCTCACATACACCTTAGACCAATTTTTCAAATCTTCAACCAAGGACACCAAGGCTTGATCCAATGCTTGTAAAACACTTATATAACAAAAACAAACATAAATGCATAGAAGAAACCAGATTCAAATCAAAGAAAAATTCAAATTGTACATACATATGATAATGGTCAATTTGGCCAAATATAAAATGTTGCCCTCTTTACACCCCTGGTTTGGAAGATTCTTAAACCAAACCACTCTAATTCTTTCCACCTCATCCAAGAGCATGTCAAGAGGAGCAACTTTGTGGTTGACCACCATGGTTGACTCTGCTTAGTTTGACTTGAGTAAATAAAACAAAATGCAATATGAGAGTAATGGGAAGATGAGCACTTTTTGGAAACCTTGCAAACCATCACTAAAATGACCACCACCACCATCATTAGATCACAATTATTATATCAATGAGCTCCACCAAAAAGATTTCAAAAATTCAAATATTTTTCTCTTGCGGCCATTCTGTCGAACACCTGGCAGGCACAAAACAGATTTGATCAAAATTGATTTTTATCCAACAGTTTATAGAGTGAACCCTGGGTGAATCTTGTTGATCATTGCACCTGGAGTACTTCTACATCATTCCCAGTACTGGCCCAAGCAAGTGGAGGCATGGAGAAGCTCAAAGCTCACCAATGGCAAGCTCATGCCGGCCACCATGCTCTCTCTCTCTCTGGCTCGATTCTTTCCCCCTCACCATGTCTAGGAGGTAGCCCAGTACATGGTGATCATCACCCAGCACGGCCCAAAGTCGCCAAGGCACGGCATTGGCCGCACCAAGCGTGCCCATGCGTGCCCAGGACATGCCACGGCATGCCAGTGCACGCGGTGAGCGCGCACTGGACGCGCCAGAGCATGGCGCCGTACCAACTCGTGCGCCCACGCCTGCTGCCCATTCTTTGCACCGAGCATCACCACCAGTACCCCTACGCGCTAGACATGCTCGAGCATCGCCGGAAGACCTGTCGCCGTCGCCATCGTCGGAACCATGCCGCGGGTACCGTGGCATGATCATCAAGCGCTCGAGCCGTCCCGTCGCTCCCAGGACGCTTTCGCTGTACCCAGAGCCTCGCCATGCCGTCGCCAATCGAGTGCTGTCCTCGCCTTGCCCTTTGGAGCGCCGGAGAGGCCACGCCGTCGACGACCACCCACGGCACCCACAGCACCCCCTCCCCTCTATAAATAGAGACCTCCCGCGGCCTTCTCCTTCACACCAACACGATCGCCTCACCTCACTGCTTCTCCTCGACCAAACCATACACTCAATCGTCGCCGGAGCCGCCGGAATTTGGAGCTTGAAGCCGCCGGAGCCCGCAGATCGCCGTCGTCGATTCACGCCGCCCCGAGCCTCGCCACTGCTACCAGGAGCTTCCTCACCGTCGACAACACCGCCTCGCACCCTCCAGAACCTCGCGGGAGCACCGGTACGCCCTCCGACCCCCTAGGCTCGCCGCCAGAACCTCGGCCTCTCGCCGGAGAAGACGACGATCGTGCACCGCACGATCGCGTTCTGATCCAACGCACCCCATTCATCCATACCGTTTCGGGTTTTATGAGGGACTGACTGGTGGAGCCCACCATGTCAGGCGGCCCGCGCGTGGGCGACACGCTGCTGGGCCGGCCCAAGTCCTTTTTCACCGCGTAGCCCACCTAGCCTTCCCGCCAAGCCCATTTAATTCAAATTCTAATTTTCTGTTTATTTCGAATATGCTTGCAGATGCTTTTTCAAAATTAAATACAACAAAATCCACTGAACCAAATTTAGTAAATTTTATATCTTTGGAAAGCTTAGAAAATTATCTAAACAATGCCACTAGCCTCACTTCCAAATTATTTGTAGAATTTAAATGATAAAAATAACAAGGCAGAGCCTTTTCCAACTTCAAATAAATATTAAAAATTATCTATAAATGATTTTAAGTTAATTCCAACTCACATAAATCACATTTGATACCCTTTAATTGTTTATGCAAAAATATAGAGTAGTTGTTTTGCATAATCATGAACTAGAATTAAATAATGGCTATGTAGCTATTTCTAGTTCATTTAAACCACCTTAAATTAATTATAAAATAGTATGAGAGCTATTCTCTCATTTAAATTGTGATCTCAAGTAATTCAAATAGAGGTACTGACTTTGGTCTAATAAACCTCATACTTGATTATTTAGAGATATTAAATTATGAGCATGCTAATATTAAAATGCATGAGGTGTAGCACCTCATTTAAATTTCACTCTCAAATAATAGATATGAAGTGTTGACCTTGGTCAACAAATACTCATACCCTATTATTATTTGAAGAGATTAAAACTTAATAATTTTAATGAGAGGGAATTATCTCCTCCAAGACATTAAAGAGAAATCTTAATAAATAACTATAATGAGAGGAAATTATTTTTCTTTAAAACAAGGAATTAAATCATCATTCTAATAAATTGTGATGTTAGCATATACTTGTGTGCATTGGTGAGTGCTTAGCTTAGCACTTAATTGTGTGTAGTGATCGTTATACTTGTATTCGTATATAGACGCTAGTCTCGAGGAGTACCCGGAGGAGGAAGGCTACAACTTTGACTCCTACCCCAACCAAGGCAAGCTAATACTCTTGCAAGCCACCTTAATGCAAAGCTCTTCATGAGCAAGGCATCATTACATATTACTTTATGCTTAAGGATCCTATCCCATGTTTTTACTTTGTTTTATTTTAAAGTATCGTACTTCAAAGCACTTTTGATTCATGATTCACTTGGTTTAGAATAGAACAAGAGTGTCAAGGTTAGCATAAGCAAATCAAGCTAGATAGAACCCCCTCATGATTAGATGCTATTGCAAAATAAATAAAATTGACTACTCTAGATGGGAACATTGGATGATGATGGTGAAATTATGAAAGAAATATTGAAGGTGAATATGACCAAGAGAAGATGGTGATTTTTGATTAAAAACTGATGATGGTTGGATGCGATACCTTTCCAATACACAAGTACCCCCACAATACCTGATTATGGGTAGGGTCTAACTAGAAGTTTATATGTCTTAGTATGGGTTCCCTCTAAACAAGCGTCATAGGGGTTATGCCGAGGCTGCCTCCGAGAAATGTGAAATGACGTGAATGAGGTGAACTGTCCGGCCCAAGCCCTGTGCAGTTCCGGGTTAACAGTTGGTTTTCACCGGGAGGCCAAGCTCATGGGGAGAGGTGCCTATACTAGGGGGTGTAAATGAAAGGTTAGGGTTGATGATCCGCGTACTGAGTTACGATTATTCAGAGTTGTCTCTGACGGATGTAATCAAATGTTGTGGCACAAGTGTGCAACCTCTGCAGAGTGCTAAACCTATTCGAATAGCCGTGTCCACGGTTACGGACGATTGGAAAGGCCATACTGTTCCGTTGTCAGAACTTGTCTTACAAAGGAATGATGATTCTTGAACGGTGACTTGACTTGTTGAAATACACCACCGAGGAGGTGGGAATGACACTAATGTTCCCACTTGAGTTAGTCTAGAGATTCAAGCATCTTTACTAAATACTTGCAAAATAAACTTGGCTTTATGCAAATGAACCTAGAGCTTAGTAACCATTAATATTGATAATTACTTACATTAGTGTTAGTTTGCGAGTACTTAAGTACTCATGGCTGTGTCCCTGGCTATTCCAATGCCAGACTTTGAAGAGGAGCCCCAGTGAGGATGACGGTCAACAAGACGTCTACCAGAACTAGGATGCTTCTAACGTCAAGCGTTGGCCTGTGGATAGATAGTTCCACCTACTACGACGCTTCCGCTAGTTATCTATGTTCGTTGATCGTTTAGATCAACTATTTGTGTAATCTTGAATAATGTAATATGTGGTGTAAGACTTTATGTGTTGTAATAAATGATGACTCTATGGTATTCAACTGTTATGTCTCGCAACAACAATATTCCTGGGATTGCGATGTATGACATAATAGGCATCGGACTTAAAAATCCGGGTGTTGACAAGTTGGTATCAGAGCCATTGTTTGACCTTAGAAGCCCCTAGTTTAGAATGGACGATTGAAACACATAGATTCAAAATTAATGAAAGAAATAGTTATGAAAATCTACTCACACTCTTACCTTTGAGATCTTTTGCAAAATAACAAGTTCATGTTTTCTTCTTACAATAAAATTAAAAGTTGAACACTTGCACTTCTCTAACTTACTCATCCATGTCTCTACAGATGGAGCATTTCGCCCAGACAGAGTCTTACCGCCTAGGCAACGCTGGAGGCCTCATCTTCGAGCAGGACCTGACTGAGCTCTCCCTGTTCCTCGGACGCCCCTTCCCGGAGTTTTTCGGGGGACGGGTCACCAACCAGCTCGGAGGACAGATGCAGTGGATCGTCTGCGCTGACCTCCGCGGGACGCCCGAGTCACCCCCGACCAGCAGGATCCAGTTCTCCGTCCTGGAGAACAGCTGGCTGGACGGCCTTGCTCGGGCCATGAAGGAAGCACTAGCCCGTCTGTGCGGGCTGGAGCTGCCCCGAATCCGGGGAACCCGCTACTTCCACATGGCAAGGCACGACTCCATGGGGGCACCGATGGACCTCTCGCCCCACCCCGAGCTGAAGTCCCACGTGGACCACACCGACTACATGCTGTGCGAGACCTACGTCCAGCTCGACAACGCTCGCGCCCTCGCCAACTTCGCCTACCACCAGATGGCTCAGAAGGACGAGATCACCAAGATCATCGCCGCAGAACGCAAGACCCTTCGCCGTGAGAACGCGAAGAAGGACTACAAGATCTCCCGCCTCCGCGACCAGATCGCCAACCTCAAGGAGACCATCAAGACTCAGGAGGACCAGCTCAAGGCCCTCGAGAGCGAAGGAGAGGGGGAAGACATCCAAGGGGATGGCTACTCCTATGTGAGCAACGACAACGACTATGAAGAGGATGATGATGACCTGGCCTACTACCCTTACGAGGATGGCCATGAGCACCTGACAGCCGGGATGGATGACACCGTCCCGATCCGTGTCGATGAAGCTTAGTTTCACTTGTGCACCTTGCGTAGGTGTAAGTTGTATCGGTCCCACTGTATCGTAGTTTGTTGAAAGGGTTCTTCAAACCCTCCTATGTGTAAGCTTGTAATGTTTGCATCATGAATAAAATAAAAGTGTGTTTAAGTTTCAATTTATCCAAGAACTCAAGTTTTTAACTTAAGCCCAAAATAAGCCATAGAAAATTCCCTCTTATCTCATAATCTATCTACATATTCAGATGGCTCATCGCAACGCGAACTCGGAGGCTATGATGCAACTACTGCAGACCCTGATGGCAGACAGGGAGACTGACCGAGCTGAACGTCAAGCCAGCCTAGTAGCACTGCAGCAACTAGCCAACAACCAGCAGGGCCATGGACACCATGACCATCCAGGGTCCAAACTCAAGAATTTCCAAAATACCAACCCACCTGTTTTCAGCAAGACGGAAGAGCCCTTAGATGCAGATGATTGGCTGCAAACAATGGAAAACAACTTGGAAGTAGCTGGAGTGGATGAGAATGAGAAAGTTCTGTTTGCTACGCACTACCTAGCAGGACCAGCAAGAGCCTGGTGGACGAGTGCCCGCGCGTTGAACGCAGGGCAAATGATGACTTGGGCTGACTTCAAGCTCAAGTTCAGCAAGTACCATGTGCCTCAGGGCCTGATCAAGAAGATGCGGGATGAGTTCCGCGAACTCAAGCAGGGGCGGATGACAGTGGTGGAGTACCGTGACAAGTTCCTCACCTTGTCAAGGTACGCACCTGATGAGACGGACACCACCGACAAGAGGAAGGAGAGGTTCCTGAACGGACTACATGATGAGATGCAGACCGTGCTGGTCAACATTCCATTCTGACCTTGAAGCCCTTGTCGACTCCGCAATCCAGATGGAGGGCAAGCTGAACCAGGCCAACGAGAACCGCAAGCGCAGGATGATGCAACAGAGTGGGCCCAGCAATGCCTCAAGGTATCGCCCCAGCTCAAGCGGAGGGTTCCCTCCCAGAAGCAACAAGCCACCAACCCCGATGTCACGCCCCGGTTTTCAGCACCGGAGCGGAGGAAACTCCAGGCCAGGAGGCCACCACAACAACAACCACGGCAACAACAACTACGTCCACCACAACACCAACTTCAACCGCGCTCCGATGAGAGCCCCCGCCAACAACAACAACACCAACACCGCACCAAGGACCGGGAGCAACGCTGTTCCGGTTACCCCCAAGGACAAGTCCACCATCACTTGCTACGAGTGTGGTGTAGTGGGACACACTACTAGAAATAACCTTATAGCCGCACTTATTATCGCCGGCGAGTTCGATTTGAAGATGCCGGCGGTAGTGTTACCGCCGGCAAGTTGAAACGGTTTCTGGTAGTGCTACCGCCGGCGAAATGTAATCGAATGCCGGCGGTAAGTGGGCCGACCACCCGGATGGGCCTCCAATTACACGCCGGCGATTTGGTCTCGGAAATGCCGGGGTAATATAATTACCGCCGGCGAAATGGAGTTGCATCCGCCGGGGTATTTGGCCTGTTATGAGATAGTTTGGGCCAAAATTGGAATCACGTGGCTGCCATCCCAACGTGAGGACCACAACACGCAGATGCGAACGCGCTTTCCGTTCAACGCGCACCCAGATCTCCTTTATCTCATCCCCAACCGCATCGGCCATCCCACGAATTTAGATCGAGCAGCACTAGATTGAGCGCATCGACCGGAGCGCATCGACGACGACGACCTCCCCGGGCCTTCCTCGACGGCGACCTCGGCGCCGACCTCGTCGCGCTCTTGAAGCTCCGGCGCTCGCGGCCTTCTCCTTCGCGGCCGTGCCGCGCTGCTCGGCTACCTCGGCGACGCCGCAGGCGGGATGCCCTCGCATACTGCCCTACTCCTCGCCTCCTTCCTCCTCGGCTCGCTGCGGAGGATGCTGAAGGCGGCGGCCGCGCCCGCGTTCCTTGACTCAGAGGAGGTGCTGCAACGATGCCGTGCGGGGCGCGGCCGCGCCGCGTTCACCGCGAGCGAGGCGGCGCTGCGCGCCATCGGGGAGGCGAACGGCGTCCCGACCTGCAGCCGCCGGTGCAGGTGACCTGCAACTCGTCGGGAACATCCACGACGTTGCGCTCCGCGCCGACGACCGTGACCGCGGCCAGATTTTTTTAAATCCGAAAATACATACCGCCGGCGGATTGGGCATAGACGCGGCGCTAATCGGGTTACCGGCGGTTTGCAAAACGCCGGCGGTAAGGCATTACCACCGGCGAGGTGATCGCCGGCGAAATGAAACATGCCGGCGGTAGCAAATTTGGTGCGCCGGTGGTAAGCAAATTCCTAGTAGTGACACTTTTCCAATGAGTGCCCCAAGAGACTCGCCAAGATCGCCGCCAACACCGCTGCACCTGCCCAGCAGCCGCGTCTCCACCGGCAAAAAGTTCACCCCCAACAACCCCAACAACCGCGGCGGCCGCCTCTTTCACATGAGTGCGGAAGAAGCTCAGGAAGCGCCAGATGTTGTGCTGGGTATGTTCTCTGTTAACTCCGTACCAGCAAGAGTGTTGTTTGATTCCGGAGCATCGCATTCTTTTGTCACCGAAGATTTTGCATGCACTAGTAAGATTCAACCCATCAGTTTGAAGCATGTCATGATAGTTCAAATACCTGGATCCACAACCAAAGCTAGAAAAATTTGCAAAGATGTGCCCATCATTATACATGATATAGAATTTTATGCAAATTTGATTGTTCTGGGAACAAAGGGTTTGGAAGTAGTACTGGGTATGGATTGGATGTCCAAGCATCAAGGACTGATAGATTGTGCCAAGAAGGCCATCACCATGACTAGTAGCACCGGAGTACTAGTGGAGCATATATCGGAAAGGCTACCTAGAAACTTCACTTGTAACCAGAGTCAAGCCCAACCCACCTTGGATCAGATTAGGGTCGTCTGTAGATACCCTGATGTGTTTCCTGAGGGTTTACCCGGTATGCCCCCAGATCGGGATATCGAGTTTATCATTGAGTTAATCCCCGGAACAGGACCTATAGCCCAGAGAGCTTACAGCATGAACCCAGCAGAGTTAGTGGAACTGAAGAAGCAGCTGGACGAACTCTTGGCCAAAGGTCTGATCCGACCAAGTGCGTCACCTTGGAGGTCCCCAGTCTTGTTTGTGGACAAAAAGGATGGTACAATTCGTTTATGTACGGATTACCGCAAGCTCAATGATGTCACCATCAAGAACAAGTATCCCTTGCCCAAAATAGAAGACCTGTTTGACCAGTTGACCGGTGCCACCGTGTTCTCGAAGATTGATCTTAGGACAGGGTACCATCAGCTGAAGATCCGTGCATCGGACATCCCCAAAACTGCCTTCACCACCAGATATGGATTGTATGAGTACAATGTCATGTCATTTGGATTGACCAATGCCCCGGCATACTTCATGAACCTCATGAACAAGATCTTCATGAACTTTTTGGACAAGTTTGTCGTTGTTTTCATCGACGACATCCTAATCTACTCCAAGACCGAAGAGGAACATGAGCAACACCTGGAGATAATCCTAGAAACCCTTAGACAGCACAAGTTGTACGCCAAGTTCAGCAAGTGCGAGTTCTGGTTGAAAGAAGTAGGATTCCTGGGACACATCTTGTCAGCAGGAGGAATTGCTGTGGACCCCACAAAGATCAAGACTGTTGCAGAATGGAAAGTCCCAACCACTGATACGTCTCCAACGTATCGATAATTTCTTATGTTCCATGCTACTTTATTGATGATACCTACATGTTTTATGCACATTATATGTCATATTTATGCATTTTCTGGAACTAACCTATTAACAAGATGCCGAAGAGCCAGTTGCTGTTTTCTGCTGTTTTTGGTTTCAGAAATCCTAGTAAAGAAATATTCTCGGAATTGGACGAAACTTTCGCCCAGGGTCCTATTTTTGCACGAAGCTTCCAGAAGACCGAAGAGATAACGAAGTGGGGCCACGAGGCGGCCGGAGGGAGGCCGGCGCGGCCCAGCCCTGGCCGCGCCGACCTGCCCTGGGCCCTCGTGTGGCCCCGCGTTGAACCTCCGCCTTAAAGCTTCCGTCGCGAAACCCCCGATACCGAGAGCCACGATACGGAAAACCTTCCGAGACGCCGCCGCGAATCCCATCTCGGGGGATTCGGAGATCGCCTCCGGCACCCTGCCGGAGAGGGGATTCATCTCCGGAGGACTCTACACCGCCATGGTCGCCTCCGGAGTGATGAGTGAGTAGTTCACCCCTGGACCATGGGTCCATAGCAGTAGCTAGATGGTCGTCTTCTCCTTGTTGTGCTTCATTGTTGGATCTTGTGAGCTGCCTAACATGATCAAGATCATCTATATGTAATTCTATATGTTGTGTTTGTCGGGATCCGATGGATAGAGAGTACTATGATTATGGTGATTATCAATCTATTGTTCATGTGTTGTTTATGATCTTGCATGCTCTCCGTTATTAGTAGAGGCTCTGGCCAAGTTTTTACTCTTAACTCCAAGAGGGAGTATTTATGCTCGATAGTGGGTTCATGCCTCCATTGAATCTGGGACAGTGACAGAAAGTTCTAAGGTTGTGGATGTGCTGTTGCCACTAGGGATAAAACATTGATGCTATGTCTAAGGATGTAGTTGTTGATTACATTACGCACCATACTTAATGCAATTGTCTGTTGCTTTGCAACTTAATACTGGAGGGGGTTCGGATGATAACCTGAAGGTGGACTTTTTAGGCATAGATGCAGTTGGATGGCGGTCTATGTACTTTGTCGTAATGCCCAATTAAATCTCACTATATTTATCATATCATGTATATGCATTGTTATGCTTTTCTCTATTTGTCAATTGCCCGACTGTAATTTGTTCACCCAACATGCTTTTATCTTATGGGAGAGACACCTCTAGTGAACTGTGGACCCCGGTCCTATTCTTTACATAGCATACAATCTAATTGTGTTTACTGTTTTCTTTGCAAACATCTTCCACTCGATACGTTTAATCCTTTGTTACAGCAAGCCGGTGAGATTGACAACCTCACTGTTTCGTTGGGGCAAAGTACTTGGGTTGTGTTGTGCAGGTTCCGCGTTGGCGCCGGAATCCCTGGTGTTGCGCCGCATCACATTTCGCGACCATCAACCTTCAACGTGCTTCTTGGCTCCTACTGGTTCGATTAAACCTTGGTTTCATGCTGAGGGAAACTTGCTACTGTGCGCATCATACCTTCCTCTTGGGGTTCCCAACGGACGTGTACATCTACGCGCATCAAGCACTTTTTCTGCCGCCGTTGCCGGGGAGATCAAGACACGCTGCAAGGGGAGTCTCCACTTCTCAATCTCTTTACTTTGTTTTTGTCTTGCTTTATTTTATTTACTACTTTGTTTGCTGCACTAAATCAAAATACAAAAAAATTAGTTGCTAGTTTTACTTTATTTATTGTCTTGCTCTCTATATCAAAAACACAAAAAAATTAGTTACTTGCATTTACTTTATCTAGTTTGTTTTATTTACTGTTGCTAAAATGGCCAACCATGAGAATACTAAGTTGTGTGACTTCACAAATGCAAATAATAATGATTTCCTATGCACACCTATTGCTCCACCTGCTACTACAGCAGAATTCTTTGAAATTAAACCTGCTTTACTGAACTTGGTTATGAGAGATCAATTTTCTGGTGTTAGTTCTGATGATGCTGCTGCCCATCTCAATAATTTTGTTGAACTTTGTGAAATGCAAAAGTATAAAGATGTAGATGGTGATATTATTAAATTGAAAGTGTTTCCTTTCTCATTAAGAGGAAGAGCTAAAGATTGGTTGCTATCTTTGCCTAAGAATAGTATTGATTCATGGACTAAATGCAAGGATGCTTTTATTGGTAGATATTATCCTCCCGCTAAAATTATATCTTTGAGAAGTAGCATAATGAATTTTAAACAATTAGATACTGAACATGTTGCTCAAGCATGGGAGAGAATGAAAACTTTGGTAAAGAATTGCCCAACCCATGGACTGACTACTTGGATGATCATCCAAACCTTCTATGCAGGACTAAATTTTTCTTCGCGGAATTTATTGGATTCAGCTGCTGGAGGTACCTTTATGTCCATCACATTGGGGCGGCTACAAAACTTCTTGATGATATGATGATAAATTACTCTGAATGGCACACGGAAAGAGCTCCACAAGGTAAGAAGGTAAATTCTGTTGAGGAAACCTCTTCCTTGAGTGATAAGATTGATGTGATTATGTCTATGCTTGTGAATGGTAGATCTAATGTTGATCCAAATAATGTTCCTTTAGCTTCATTGGTTGCTCAAGAAGAAAATGTTGATGTGAATTTCATTAAAAATAATAATTTCAACAACAATGCTTATAGGAACAACTCTGGTAATAACTATAGGCCATATCCTGCTAGTGGTAATAATTATGGTAGATATGAGGAAAGGATGCTAGAAATTGAAAGATCCACTAAAAACTTTATGCAATCACAATATGAGCAAAATCAATTGTTTACTAAAACTATGAATGAACAATCTACCTTGTTGAAAAATATAGGAAATCAACTTGAAAATTTGAATAGGGAGATTTCTGGTCTGCAAACTAAAATTTCAAATGCTGAAACCCGAATCTCATACATGTCTGCATCACAATCTTCTTTAATTAATAAAATGGCTGCTAAACCTGATGATATTGATAATAAGATTACTACTACATAAAATGCCATCCAAGTTAGAATTAATGAGAATATAAGATTAATGGCTGAACTGCGTGCTAGGTGGGATAGAGAAGAAAATGAAAAACTAGCTAAAGAGAATAATGTAGCTAAAGTTTGGACTATTACCACCACTAGTAATGCTAATTCTCCACATGTTGCTGCACCTCCTACTATCAATGGTAAAATAATTGGTGTTGGCAATGTTTCTACTCCTAGTGCAAAGCGTACAAAACTGCCTGAAATTGCTAAAACTGCTGAAACTGCTTGTGATAAAACTGCTGAAATTTTTTCCAACCTTGGGAACAATGATCCCATTGCTGTAGCTCATAATGATTTAGATTTTGATGATTGCCACATCTCTGAAGTTATAAAGTTCTTACAAAAACTTTCTAAAAGTCCTAATGCTAGTGCTATAAATTTAGCCTTTACAAAACATATTACAAATGCTCTCATAAAAGCTAGAGAAGAGAAACTAAAACTTGAAACTTCTATTCCTAGAAAGTTAGAAGATGGTTGGGAGCCCATCATTAAAATGAAATTCAATGACTTTGAATGTAATGCTTTATGTGATCTTGGTGCAAGTATTTCTGTTATGCCTAAAAAGATTTATGATATGCTTGACTTGCCACCATTGAAGAATTGTTATTTGGATGTTAATCTTGCCGATAATGTTAAAAAGAAACCTTTGGGGAAGATTGATAATGTGCATATTACGGTTAACAATAACCTTGTCCCCGTTGATTTTGTTGTCTTGGATATCGAATGCAATGCATCTTGTCCTATTGTATTGGGAAGACCTTTTCTTCGAACCGTTGGTGCTGTTATTGATATGAGGGAAGGTAATATTAAATATCAATTTCCTCTCAAGAAAGGTATGGAACACTTCCCTAGAAAGAGAATGAAGTTGCCTTTTGATTCTATTTTTAGAACAAGCTATGATGTTGATGCTTCTACTCTCGATGTTACTTGATTTGCACTTTCTGCGCCTAAAGGCGTTAAAGAAAAGCGCTTATGGGAGACAACCCATGTTTTTACCTACAGCAATTTTTTTTGTTTTGTTGAGTCTTGGAAGTTGTTTACTACTGTAGCAACCTCTCCATATCATGTTTTTGTGCCAAGTAAAGTTTCTATGTCAAAGTTGATGTTATATTTGGGATCGCTGCGCAGAAACAGCATTGCTGTCTGTCACGAATCTGGGCACAGTTCCCTGTAGAAAATTCGAAAAAATCTGCCAATTTACGAGCGTGATCCTCAGATATGTACGCAACTTTCATTAGTTTTGAGTTTTTCCATTTGAGCAAGTCTGGTGCCAGCTTTAAATTCGTCTTTACGGACTGTTCTGTTTTTGACAGATTCTGCCTTTTATTTCGCATTGCCTCTTTTGCTATGTTGGATTTATTTCTTTGATCCACTAATGTCCAGTAGCATTATGCAATGTCCAGAAGTGAAAATAATGATTGTGTCACCTCTGAATGAGTGAATTATTAATGATGCACTAACCCTCTAATGAGTTTGCTTGAAGTTTGGTGTGAAGGAAGTTTTCAAGGGTCAAGAGAGGAGAATGATATACTATGATCAAGAGGAGTGAAAGCTCTAAGCTTGGGGATGCCCCGTGGTTCACCCCTGCATATTTTAAGAAGACTCAAGCGTCTAAGCTTGGGGATGCCCAAGGCATCCCCTTCTTCATCGACAACATCATCAGGTTCCTCCCTGAAACTATATTTTTATTCAATCACATCTTGTGTTCTTTACTTGGAGCGTCGGTTTGTTTTCGTTTTTGTTTTTGTTTGAATAAGATGGATCCTAGCATTCACTTTGTGGGAGAGACACGCTCCGCTGTTGCATATGGACACATGTGTCCTTAGGCTTTACTCATAATATTCATGGCGAAGTTTCTTCTTCGTTAAATTGTTATATGGTTGGAATTGGAAAATGCTACATGTAGTAATTCTAAAATGTCTTGGATAATGTGATACTTGGCAATTGTTGTGCTCATGTTTAAGCTCTTGCATCATATGCTTTGCACCCATTAATGAAGAAATACATAGAGCTTGCTAAAATTTGATTTGCATATTTGGTTTCTCTAAGGTCTAGATAATATCTAGTATTGAGTTTTGAACAACAAGGAAGACGGTGTAGAGTCTTATAATGTTTACAATATGTCTTTTATGTGAGTTTTGCTGCACTTGTTCATCCTTGAGTTTGCTTCAAATAACCTTGCTAGCCTAAACCTTGTATCGAGAGGGAATACTTCTCATGCATCCAAAATACTTGAGCCAATATTCATGCCATTTGTGTCCACCATACCTACCTACTACATGGTATTTCTCCGCCATTCCAAAGTAAATTGCTTGAGTGCTACCTTTAAAATTCCATCATCCACTTTTGCAATATATAGCTCATGGGACAAAATAGCCTTAAAAACTATCGTAGTATTGAATATGTACTTATGCACTTTATCTTTTATTAAGTTGCTTGTTGTGCGATAACCATGCTTCTGGGGAACGCCATCAACTATTGTTGAATATCATGTGAGTTGCTATGCATGTCCGTCTTGTCTGAAGGTCTATCATTTTAGTGGTTGGAGCATGCAAAATTGTTAGAGAAGAACATTGGGCCGCTAACTAAAGCCATGAATCATGGTTGAAGTTTCAGTTTTGGACATATATCCTCAATCTCATATGAGAATAATAATCATTGCTACATGCTTATGCATTTAAGAGGAGTCCATTATCTGTTGTCCATGTTGTCCCGGTATGGATGTCTAAGTTGAGAATAATCAAAAGCGAGAAATCCAAAATGCGAGCATTCTCCTTAGACCTTTGTACAGGCGGCATGGAGGTACCCCTTTGTGACACTTGGTTGAAACATGGCATGCAAAGATCCGGTAGTCCAAGCTAAGTAGGACGAGGTGCGGGCACTATTAGTATACTATGCATGAGGCTTGCAACTTGTAAGATATAATTTTCATAACTCATATGCTTTATTACTACCGTTGACAAAATTGTTTCATGTTTTCAAAATAAAAGCTCTAGCACAAATACAGCAATCGATGCTTTCCTCTTTGAAGGACCTTTCTTTTACTTTTATTGTTGAGTCAGTTTACCTATCTCCTTCCACCTTAAGAAGCAAACACTTGTGTGAACTGTGCATTGATTCCTACATACTTGCATATTGCACTTGTTATATTATTTTATGTTGACAATATCCATGAGATATACATGTTATAAGTTGAAAGCAACCGCTGAAACTTAATCTTCCTTTGTGTTGCTTCAATACCTTTACTTTGATTTATTGCTTTATGAGTTAACTCTTATGCAAGACTTATTGATGCTTGTCTTGAAGTACTATTCATGAAAAGTCTTTGTCATATGATTCAGTTGTTTACTCATGTCATTACCTTTGCTTTGATCGCTGCATTCATTACATATGTTTACAAATAGTATGATCAAGATTATGATGGCATGTCACTTCAGAAATTATCTTTGTTATCGTTTTACCTGCTCGGGACGAGCAGAACTAAGCTTGGGGATGCTGATACGTCTCCAACGTATCGATAATTTCTTATGTTCCATGCTACTTTATTGATGATACCTACATGTTTTATGCACATTATATGTCATATTTATGCATTTTCTGGAACTAACCTATTAACAAGATGCCGAAGAGCCAGTTGCTGTTTTCTGCTGTTTTTGGTTTCAGAAATCCTAGTAAAGAAATATTCTCGGAATTGGACGAAACTTTCGCCCGGGTCCTATTTTTGCACGAAGCTTCCAGAAGACCGAAGAGATAACGAAGTGGGGCCACGAGGCGGCGAGGAGGGAGGCGCGGCCCAGGCCCTGGCCGCGCCGACCTGCCTGGGCCTCGTGTGGCCCCCCGCGTTGACCCTCCGCCTGCTTAAAGCTTCCGTCGCGAAACCCCCGTACCGAGGCCACGATACGGAAAACTTTACCGAGACGCGCCGCCGCGAATCCCATCTCGGGGGATTCTGGAGATCGCCTCCGGCACCCTGGGAGGGGATTCATCTCCCGGAGGACTCTACACCGCCATGGTCGCCTCCGGAGTGATGAGTGAGTAGTTCACCCCTGGACCATGGGTCCATAGCGGTAGCTAGATGGTCGTCTTCTCCTTGTTGTGCTTCATTGTTGGATCTTGTGAGCTGCCTAACATGATCAAGATCATCTATATGTAATTCTATATGTTGTGTTTGTCGGGATCCGATGGATAGAGAGTACTATGATTATGGTGATTATCAATCTATTGTTCATGTGTTGTTTATGATCTTGCATGCTCTCCGTTATTAGTAGAGGCTCTGGCCAAGTTTTACTCTTAACTCCAAGAGGGAGTATTTATGCTTGATAGTGGGTTCATGCCTCCATTGAATCTGGGACAGTGACAGAAAGTTCTAAGGTTGTGGATGTCTTGTGCCACTAGGGATAAAACATTGATGCTATGTCTAAGGATGTAGTTGTTGATTACATTACACACCATACTTAATGCAATTGTCTGTTGCTTTGCAACTTAATACTGGAGGGGGTTCGGATGATAACCTGAAGGTGGACTTTTTAGGCATAGATGCGGTTGGATGGCGGTCTATGTACTTTGTCGTAATGCCCAATTAAATCTCACTATATTTATCATATCATGTATATGCATTGTTATGCTTTTCTCTATTTGTCAATTGCCCGACTGTAATTTGTTCACCCAACATGCTTTTATCTTATGGGAGAGACACCTCTAGTGAACTGTGGACCCCGGTCCTATTCTTTACATAGCATACAATCTACTGCAATTGTGTTTACTGTTTTCTTTGCAAACATCTTCCACTCGATACGTTTAATCCTTTGTTACAGCAAGCCGGTGAGATTGACAACCTCACTGTTTTTCGTTGGGGCAAAGTACTTGGGTTGTGTTGTGCAGGTTCCGCGTTGGCGCCGGAATCCCTGGTGTTGCGCGCATCACATTTCGACCATCAACCTTCAACGTGCTTCTTGGCTCCCTGGGATTAAACCTTGGTTTCATACTGAGGGAAACTTGCCGTGCGCATCCATCATACCTTCAAGGGGTTCCCAACGGAATCCCAACCACTCAGACCGAAGTCCGCGCTTTTCTTGGATTGGCGGGATACTACCGCCGATTCGTTGAAGGATTCTCGAGCATAGCAAGACCCATGACCCAACTGCTGAAGAAGGACAAGAAGTTTGATTGGACGGACAAATGTGAAGAGAGCTTCCAGAAACTCAAGGCAAGACTGACGACAGCCCCAATACTAATCATGCCAGACATCACCAAGCCTTTTGACGTTTACTGCGACGCCTCCAAGATTGGTCTTGGATGTGTGCTGATGCAAGGAGGGAAAGTGATATCTTATCTGTCAACTGAAGCAGCATGAGCAGAATTACCCAACTCACGACTTAGAGCTCGCAGCAGTTGTGTTAGCTTTGAAGGTTTGGCGTCATTACCTCATGGGTAATCGATGCGAGATTTACTCGGATCACAAGAGTTTGAAGTATATCTTCACTCAGAAGGAACTAAACATGAGGCAAAGAAGATGGATCGAGTTGATCAAGGATTACGACCTAGAGATTCATTACCATCCTGGAAAGGCCAATGTGGTAGCCGATGCTTTGAGCCGACAACCATGTCAGCTCAACTCCATGATCGCGGAAGAGCAACCTAGCCTGTATCAAGAGTTTGAACAGTTTAGACTGGAGCTGGTTAGCGAAGGTTATCTCGCCAGCATAGAGTTACAACCTACCTTGGTTAGTCAAATCAAGGAAGCACAGAAAGGGAATGCTAGCATCGACGGAATCAAGAACCAGATAGCTGCAGGAAAAGCACCTGGATTCACCGTAGATGAAGAAGGAGTACTTTGGTACAACGGACGCTTGTGCGTGCCGTCAGATTCTGAGCTAAAGCAAGTCATTCTGAAGGAAGCCCATGACACCCTTTATTCCATTCATCCCGGTGGTACCAAGATGTACCAGGACTTGAAGGAACAGTTCTGGTGGCATGGAATGAAGCGAGAAATCGGGAGCTACATCGCCAAGTGTGACATCTGTCAAAGAGTCAAGGCCGAGCATCAACGACCCGCAGGACTGCTACAGCCCCTGCAGATTCCCGAATGGAAGTGGGATTCGGTAGGAATGGACTTCATCACCGGACTGCCCAAGTCTAGCAAAGGAAATGATTCTATCTGGGTAGTGGTCGACAGGTTGACCAAAGTCGCCCATTTCATCCCCGTCAAGACCACCTACCAAGGACCCAAGCTGGCAGAATTGTACATCTCCCGAATAGTCACCCTGCATGGAACCCCGAAGTCAATCGTGTCGGATAGAGGATCTCAATTCACCTCGAGATTCTGGCAGAAGGTACATGAAGGGCTAGGCACCCGCCTGAACTTTAGCACAGCATACCACCCGCAGACGGATGGACAGACTGAACGAGTCAACCAAATCCTGGAAGATATGTTGAGAGCATGTGTACTAGAGTATGGATCCAAGTGGGAAGATTGCCTGCCTTACGCCGAGTTTTCGTACAACAACAGCTACCAGGCCAGCCTGCAGATGGCCCCCTTTGAAGCATTGTACGGAAGAAAGTGCCGTACCCCTCGAATTGGTCGGAAGTCGGAGAGAGCCAAGTGTTTGGACCAGACGTTCTCCGAGAAGCCGAAGAGAAGGTACGCAAGATCCGGAGTACCTGAAGACAGCCCGTCCAGCAGAAGAGCTACGCCGACAAACGACGCCGGAAATGACCTTCGAGATCGGAGACTTTGTGTATCTCAAAGTATCCCCTCTTAAAGGAATGCAGAGATTCCAGCTTAGAGGAAAGCTTGCACCCCGCTATGTTGGACCCTTCAAAGTTCTTAGTCGCCGAGGAGAAGTATCTTATCAACTGGAATTACCGGAAGAAATGGCAGCGGTACACAATGTGTTTCACATCTCACTGCTTCGCAAATGCTTGGAAGTACCAGAAAAGACCGAGGTCTTCAAGAACATTGATCACAGATCTGTGGACATCAACTCAGATCTGACATACAGGGAAGTACCAATTCGCATCCTGGAGGAAGCTTTCCGAACTACTCGCACCCGGAGTATCAAATTTCTGAAGGTCCAATGGAGTAATCACACCGAAGAAGAAGCTACCTGGGAGAGGGAAGACTTCATGAAGACTGAGTACCCCAATCTCTTTAGTACCTAGTTTTCTTTAAGATCTCGGGACGAGATCTTTTGTAAGGGGGAAGGGTTTGTAACACCTCAAGTTTTTAACAATAAATAAAGAAGAGGAATTTCCAATACTCAATTTTGACAACAAACAAAAACTTTATTTACTCATATAGTGCTATATCTAGTCTCATGCATAGTATGTGTTTTTGGTGTGCTATTGCCATGATGAGTGTATTAGTATGGATCAATGTCACTTAAACCCTAAACCATGATCATATCATCTCAAGATGAGAGAAATTTAAGAAATGCCAAATAACCAAAAACTCTCACATACACCTTAGACCAATTTTTCAAATCTTCAACCAAGGACACCAAGGCTTGATCCAATGCTTGTAAAACACTTATATAACAAAAACAAACATAAATGCATAGAAGAAACCAGATTCAAATCAAAGAAAAATTCAAATTGTACATACATATGATAATGGTCAATTTGGCCAAATATAAAATGTTGCCCTCTTTACACCCCTGGTTTGGAAGATTCTTAAACCAAACCACTCTAATTCTTTCCACCTCATCCAAGAGCATGTCAAGAGGAGCAACTTTGTGGTTGACCACCATGGTTGACTCTGCTTAGTTTGACTTGAGTAAATAAAACAAAATGCAATATGAGAGTAATGGGAAGATGAGCACTTTTTGGAAACCTTGCAAACCATCACTAAAATGACCACCACCACCATCATTAGATCACAATTATTATATCAATGAGCTCCACCAAAAAGATTTCAAAAATTCAAATATTTTTCTCTTGCGGCCATTCTGTCGAACACCTGGCAGGCACAAAACAGATTTGATCAAAATTGATTTTTATCCAACAGTTTATAGAGTGAACCCTGGGTGAATCTTGTTGATCATTGCACCTGGAGTACTTCTACATCATTCCCAGTACTGGCCCAAGCAAGTGGAGGCATGGAGAAGCTCAAAGCTCACCAATGGCAAGCTCATGCCGGCCACCATGCTCTCTCTCTCTCTGGCTCGATTCTTTCCCCCTCACCATGTCTAGGAGGTAGCCCAGTACATGGTGATCATCACCCAGCACGGCCCAAAGTCGCCAAGGCACGGCATTGGCCGCACCAAGCGTGCCCATGCGTGCCCAGGACATGCCACGGCATGCCAGTGCACGCGGTGAGCGCGCACTGGACGCGCCAGAGCATGGCGCCGTACCAACTCGTGCGCCCACGCCTGCTGCCCATTCTTTGCACCGAGCATCACCACCAGTACCCCTACGCGCTAGACATGCTCGAGCATCGCCGGAAGACCTGTCGCCGTCGCCATCGTCGGAACCATGCCGCGGGTACCGTGGCATGATCATCAAGCGCTCGAGCCGTCCCGTCGCTCCCAGGACGCTTTCGCTGTACCCAGAGCCTCGCCATGCCGTCGCCAATCGAGTGCTGTCCTCGCCTTGCCCTTTGGAGCGCCGGAGAGGCCACGCCGTCGACGACCACCCACGGCACCCACAGCACCCCCTCCCCTCTATAAATAGAGACCTCCCGCGGCCTTCTCCTTCACACCAACACGATCGCCTCACCTCACTGCTTCTCCTCGACCAAACCATACACTCAATCGTCGCCGGAGCCGCCGGAATTTGGAGCTTGAAGCCGCCGGAGCCCGCAGATCGCCGTCGTCGATTCACGCCGCCCCGAGCCTCGCCACTGCTACCAGGAGCTTCCTCACCGTCGACAACACCGCCTCGCACCCTCCAGAACCTCGCGGGAGCACCGGTACGCCCTCCGACCCCCTAGGCTCGCCGCCAGACCCTCGGCCTCTCGCCGGAGAAGACGACGATCGTGCACCGCACGATCGCGTTCTGATCCAACGCACCCCATTCATCCATACCGTTTCGGGTTTTATGAGGGACTGACTGGTGGAGCCCACCATGTCAGGCGGCCCGCGCGTGGGCGACACGCTGCTGGGCCGGCCCAAGTCCTTTTTCACCGCGTAGCCCACCTAGCCTTCCCGCCAAGCCCATTTAATTCAAATTCTAATTTTCTGTTTATTTCGAATATGCTTGCAGATGCTTTTTCAAAATTAAATACAACCAAATCCACTGAACCAAATTTAGTAAATTTTATATCTTTGGAAAGCTTAGAAAATTATCTAAACAATGCCACTAGCCTCACTTCCAAATTATTTGTAGAATTTAAATGATAAAAATAACAAGGCAGAGCCTTTTCCAACTTCAAATAAATATTAAAAATTATCTATAAATGATTTTAAGTTAATTCCAACTCACATAAATCACATTTGATACCCTTTAATTGTTTATGCAAAAATATAGAGTAGTTGTTTTGCATAATCATGAACTAGAATTAAATAATGGCTATGTAGCTATTTCTAGTTCATTTAAACCACCTTAAATTAATTATAAAATAGTATGAGAGCTATTCTCTCATTTAAATTGTGATCTCAAGTAATTCAAATAGAGGTACTGACTTTGGTCTAATAAACCTCATACTTGATTATTTAGAGATATTAAATTTTGAGCATGCTAATATTAAAATGCATGAGGTGTAGCACCTCATTTAAATTTCACTCTCAAATAATAGATATGAAGTGTTGACCTTGGTCAACAAATACTCATACCCTATTATTATTTGAAGAGATTAAAACTTAATAATTTTAATGAGAGGGAATTATCTCCTCCAAGACATTAAAGAGAAATCTTAATAAATAACTATAATGAGAGGAAATTATCTATTATATTATTAAAACAACAAACAATTAGCGGTGGAGATTAACCGTTGCACAACCAATGGATCAGATTAGGCAACCGACATGTCTTATATCTATGTGTAGAAGAGGCCGTTCAAGAAAAAAAAGAGTTAGAGATATACCGTTGCAGTACACAACCATAATTCGTCCAATATTCAGTTATTTTAGTAGTCCTAACTAACAACTGTACAAACAAACTCTTCTATATATCTGATCAGGATTCCGGAAGCCAGCTATTAAAACACGGAGTAGTTTTTTCTCTGGTCGAAGCTCTAGACAATTATTGCAGTAATTTGAGATACATACATAGCAAGGTGATTTACCAGGAGCCTTGCATACACATGCATATTCCGTTATCCGTGAGATTAGATTTTCGTTTTAAATCAGAATACATCGATTCTTATATGTAATGATCAGTCAGCACCTGCAGATGCCGTGAAACTCTGGCGACCAATAACGGCGACGGCAGTCACAAGGTGATGGATAACGGCGACGGCAGTAAGGAGTCCCTTCTAGCGATTCAGTTCACTACGATTCTGGGTGGTGCCACCGGTCGATTATAGAAAAATGTGTTCTGATCGACGAGACAAGTACGCGAAGAGTCAGAAACTATGGTGAGTAATAGCGATAGGGATCTTTGGTGGCCAAGATCTTCGTTCAGATCGGAGAAGACGTTGTCGCCAGTGGCGAAGGACGGAAAAAAATTAAGGTCGGGCAAAATTTTAAACGTAAAAAAATAATGGAAAAGAATAAATTGTCTCGACACATTAATAATTTATATGATGGTAAGCATAGTTACTCGGTACTATGGTAATAGCAACATATTCAAATATAAGTAGCATAACCTACAAAAGTACCGATAGTGAAGCTTTAATGTTATCTAGAAGTTCTAGGTAATGGTAAAGCTTTACCTTCCTTTTGAAAATATTTTTTAATTTCACGAACATCAAGACTTTTGAATATTCCCTCGCTTGATGTAGCACACTATTAAATCATTAAGCCAATATCGGACATCTTGTTGCGCAACTCTATCTTGATAATGAAATGCATTAGTAGTTTGTTCATGTTACCGAACTCACAATTCACAAATTTAAACTTCAGCAAATTGACAAAAAACTTCTACCATTGTACCTCCCCCCTTAGGCGCCATGTGATTTACAGGAGGGGCGTGCGGCTGGGCTGCCTGGCCAGGGGAGAGGGGGGGGGTAGTCAGAGGGATCTCGTCGGGAGGAAGCAGCGAGGGCACGAGCAGCCGGCAGCGCAAACGATCAAAGATGAGTCCTGGTCTCCCGGGCGAAAGTCACATCTGGCGTGACTCGCCTCGAAGACGAAGATACAAAACTGACTCAGGATCGCTTCCTTTTTTCTTTTTTGGACGTGGAATCACGATCGTTGGTTCTTCTCACGAGCGAACGAATCACACGACTCAGACAGTTCATTTCCGTCAACTAACTGATCATTTTCTTTTATTTTCCCTTCAAAAACTGTACAAAACTGATACTATATCCACATATACATATATATACTCGATTTTTTTTTTTGCCAAAAATCAAGGTAGGGCAAGTGCCATACCTTGCCCAAAGGGGAGCTCCGCCCCTGGTTGTCGCACCTCCGGTCGATGCTAGACACAAAGCGTGAAGTCTGCATCTACATCGCCGACGTCCTACAGGAAAGTCTAGAAGATAAAGGAGAGTCGTGCCAGATGCTAGCACGCTCCTCCAAATGGTGTAAACTTTTCGGCCGGCCAGCAAGAGGATTTCCTCCAACATGAGACTTTTTCAGAAGGCCATCCATGACTGGTTTGATAGGCACTACATTTTATCCATGCATGGAGCAGATTCATAGACTTGCCCGGTTTCTACGGCGCTGCACATTCCAGGAAGCCAAGCTTCCTGTCGGCGGTTGGGTAACTGAAAAAATCTCATATTTATTTGATAAGTTATTTTGTTCGAATTGCAAGTATGCTTATTGGATGGTCTATTAAATGAAGGATATGTCATTTGATTGGCTGCATGAGGTTTGATGACTAATTACAGGACGAAGATCATCAATGATCACAATGGATGATATATTGGTGGCCGAAGTGAATAATATATTGGTTGCATCAGTACTGTTGTGGTGAACTGAAGTGAACAATATTAGTGTCATCCACCAATAACTTGCATAGAAGCGGCACAAACAAAAGATTTCACATTGCATTTTTGATTACCAGTGTTTGTAGAATTATAATGACAAAATAATAACACGCGAACAAATAAAAATCAATATAATAGAATTAACAAATCATATAATTAGAATATATAACAAAGCTAGCTGCGCAAATGCGCGGGTAACCCAGCTAGTTTTCCTTTAAAACAAGGAATTAAATCATCATTCTAATAAATTGTGATGTTAGCATATACTTGTGTGCATTGGTGAGTGCTTAGCTTAGCACTTAATTGTGTGTAGTGATCGTTATACTTGTATTCGTATATAGACGCTAGTCTCGAGGAGTACCCGGAGGAGGAAGGCTACCACCAGGAGGAGGAGGAAAACTTTGACTCCTACCCCAACCAAGGCAAGCTAATACTCTTGCAAGCCACCTTAATGCAAAGCTCTTCATGAGCAAGGCATCATTACATATTACTTTATGCTTAAGGATCCTATCCCATGTTTTTACTTTGTTTTATTTTAAAGTATCGTACTTCAAAGCACTTTTGATTCATGATTCACTTGGTTTAGAATAGAACAAGAGTGTCAAGGTTAGCATAAGCAAATCAAGCTAGATAGAACCCCCTCATGATTAGATGCTATTGCAAAATAAATAAAATTGACTACTCTAGATGGGAACATTGGATGATGATGGTGAAATTATGAAAGAAATATTGAAGGTGAATATGACCAAGAGAAGATGGTGATTTTTGATTAAAAACTGATGATGGTTGGATGCGATACCTTTCCAATACACAAGTACCCCCACAATACCTGATTATGGGTAGGGTCTAACTAGAAGTTTATATGTCTTAGTATGGGTTCCCTCTAAACAAGCGTCATAGGGGTTACGCCGAGGCTGCCTCCGAGAAATGTGAAATGACGTGAATGAGGTGAACTGTCCGGCCCCTGTGCGTTCCGGGTTAACAGTTGGTTTTCACCGGGAGGCCAAGCTCATGGGGAGAGGTGCCTATACTAGGGGGTGTAAATGAAAGGTTAGGGTTGATGATCCGCGTACTGAGTTACGATTATTCAGAGTTGTCTCTGACGGATGTAATCAAATGTTGTGGCACAAGTGTGCAACCTCTGCAGAGTGTTAAACCTATTCGAATAGCCGTGTCCACGGTTACGGACGATTGGAAAGGCCATACTGTTCCGTTGTCAGAACTTGTCTTACAAAGGAATGATGATTCTTGAACGGTGACTTGACTTGTTGAAATACACCACCGAGGTTGTGGGAATGACACTAATGTTCCCACTTGAGTTAGTCTAGAGATTCAAGCATCTTTACTAAATACTTGCAAAATAAACTTGGCTTTATGCAAATGAACCTAGAGCTTAGTAACCATTAATATTGATAATTACTTACATTAGTGTTAGTTTGCGAGTACTTAAGTACTCATGGCTGTGTCCCTGGCTATTCCAATGCCAGACTTTGAAGAGGAGCAACAGTATGAGGATGACGGTCAACAAGACGTCTACAGAACTAGGATGCTTCTAACGTCAAGCGTTGGCCTGTGGATAGATAGTTCCACCTACTACGACGCTTCCGCTAGTTATCTATGTTCGTTGATCGTTAAGATCAACTATTTGTGTAATCTTGAATAATGTAATATGTGGTGTAAGACGTTATGTGTTGTAATAAATGATGACTCTATGGTATTCAACTGTTATGTCTCGCAACAACAATATTCCTGGGATTGCGATGTATGACATAATAGGCATCTGGACTTAAAAATCCGGGTGTTGACAGCTCCTAGTAGCATCCATCCCTCCCCTCCTAGAGCTCTCTTCTTCCCTCCTCGCAGCTCACCGGAGCCGAAAGCTCGCCGGCGTCCACCCTCAAAGCCGCACCATTTTTCGCCACCTCAGCCTCCAACACCTATACGGTTTTGAAGCCCTTGGAAATCCCTGTCCAACGCACCCAGCCTCGCCGCAAACCGTGCCCGGAGGTGAGCAGGAGAGCCGCCGGAAGTTCGCTGGCGTCGGGAGGAAGACGACGGCCCAGCGCCGTCGGATCCTGATCCGACGCACCGCGTGCGTGCCCGCGCCCGACGTGCATGTCTACATTCCCCCTTCCCAGACCGTGTTGGGCCTCCAAGTGCAGAGGTTTGTAGAACAGCAGCAAGTTTTCCCTTAAGTGGATCACCCAAGGTTTATCGAACTCGGGAGGAAGAGGTCAAAGATATCCCTCTCATGCAACCCTGCAACCACAAAGCAAGAAGTCTCTTGTGTCCCCAACACACCAAATAGGTGCACTAGTTCGGCGAAGAGATAGTGAAATACAGGTGGTATGAATATATATGAGCAATAGCAACGGTGCCAAAAGCTTGCTGGCGTGTAGTTGATGGTGGTAGTATTGCAGCAGTAGTAACACAGTAAAACAGTAAACAAGCAGTAGTAACTCAGCAGTATTTAGGGACAAGGCCTAGGGATTACACTTTCACTAGTGGACACTCTCAACATTGATCACATAACAGAATAGATAAATGCATACTCTACACTTTTGTTGGATGATGAACACATTGCGTAGGATTACACGAACCCTCAATGCCGGAGTTAACAAGCTCCACAATAATGCTCATGTTTAAGTAACCTTAAGTGTAAGATAGATCAAAACGACTAAACCAAGTACTAGCATAGCATGCACACTGTCACCTTCATGCATATGTAGGAGGAATAGATCACATCAATATTATCATAGCAATAGTTAACTTCGCAATCTACAAGAGATCATGATCATAGCATAAACCAAGTACTAACACGGTGCACGCACTGTCACCTTTGCACACATGCAGGAGGAATAAAACTACTTTAATAACACATCACTAGAGTAGCACATAGATAAATTGTGATACAAAACTCATATGAATCTCAATCATGTAAAGCAGCTCATGAGATCATTGTATTGAGGTACATAGGAGAGAGATTAACCACATAGCTACCGGTACAGCCCGAGCCTCGATGGAGAACTACTCCCTCCTCATGGGAGCAGCAGCGGTGATGAAGATGGCGGTGGAGATGGCAGCGGTGTTGATGGAGAAGCCTTCCGGGGCACTTCCCCGGGCGGGTGCCGGAACAGAGACTCCTGTCCCCCAGATCTTGGCTTCGCGACGGCGGCGGCTCTGGAACTTTTCTCGTATCGTGGCTTCCTCCGTAAGGGTTTCGCGGGGCTTTAAATAGGCGAAGAGGCGGCGCAGGGGGTCAACGAGGCGACGACACCATAGGGTGGCGCGGCCAGGGCCCGGCGCGCCACCATGTCATCTGGGCCCACCCCCCCTCCGCGCTCTCGGGTGTTCTGGAAGCTTCGTGGAAAAATAGGAACCTGGGCGTTGATTTCGTCCAATTCCGAGAATATTTCGTTACTAGGATTTCTGAAACCAAAAACAGCAGAAAACGGAACGGCACTCGGCATCTTGTTAATAGGTTAGTTCCAGAAAATGCATAAATATGACATATAATGTGTATAAAACATGTAGGTATCATCAATAAAGTAGCATGGAACATAAGAAATTATCGATACGTTGGAAACGTATCAGCATCCCCAAGCTTAGTTCTGCTCGTCCCGAGCAGGTAAAACGATAACAAATGATAATTTCTTAAGTGACATGCCATCATAACCTTGATCATACTATTGTAAGCATATGAGATGAATGCAGCGATCAAAACAATGGTAATGACATGAGTAAACAACCGAATCATAAAGCAAAGACTTTTCATGAATAGTACTTCAAGACAAGCATCAATAAGTCTTGCATAAAAGTTAACTCATAAAGCAATAATTCAAAGTAGAGGCACTGAAGCAACATAATGGAAGATTAAGTTTCAGCGGTTGCTTTCAACTTGTAACATGTATATCTCATGGATATTGTCAACATAGAGTAATATAACAAGTGCAATATGCAAGTATGTAGGAATCAATGCAGTTCACACAAGTGTTTGCTTCTTAAGGTGGAGGGAGATAGGTAAACTGACTCAACAATAAAAGTAAAAGAATGGTCCTTCAAAAAGGAAAGCATCGATTGCTATATTTGTGCTAGAGCTTTGGTTTTGAAAACATAAAGAGAGCATAAAAATAAAGTTTTGAGAGGTGTTTGTTGTTGTCAACGAATGGTAGCGGTACTCTAACCCCCTTGCCAGACAAACCTTCAAAGAGCGGCTCCCATTTTATTTTGTTTTTGGGTGGCACTCCTTCCAACCTTTCTTTCGCAAACCATGGCTAACCGAATCCTCGGGTGCCCGCCAACAATCTCATACCATGAAGGAGTGCCTTTTTATTTTAATTTTATTATGATGACACTCCTCCCCACCTTTGCTTTCTCAAGCCATGGCTAACCGAATCCTTCGGGTGCCGTCCAACAATCACATACCATGGAGGAGTGTCTATTTTTGTTAATTAATTTGGGACTGGGAATCCCATTGCCAGCTCTTTTTGCAAAATTATTGGATAAGCGGATGAAGCCACTAGTCCATTGGTGAAAGTTGCCCAACAAGATTGAAAGATAAACACCACATACTTCCTCATGAGCTATAAAACATTGACACAAATAAGAGGTAATAACTTTTGAATTGTTTAAAGGTAGCACTCAAGCAATTTACTTTGGAATGGCGGAGAAATACCATGTAGTAGGTAGGTATGGTGGACACAAATGGCATGAATATTGGCTCAAGGATTTTGGATGCATGAGAAGTATTCCCTCTCGATACAAGGTTTAGGCTAGCAAGGTTATTTGAAGCAAACTCAAGGATGAACCGGTGCAGCAAAACTCACATAAAAGACATATTGTAAACATTATAAGACTCTACACCGTCTTCCTTGTTGTTCAAACTCAATACTAGAAATTATCTAGACCTTAGAGAGACCAATTATGCAAACCAAATTTTAGCATGCTCTATGCATTTCTTCACTAATAGGTGCAAAGTATATGATGCAAGAGCTTAAACATGAGCACAACAATTGCCAAGTATCACATTACCCAAGACATTATAGCAATTACTACATGTAGCATTTTCCAATTCCAACCATATAACAATTTAACGAAGAAGAAACTTCGCCATGAATATTATGAGCTAAGAACACATGTGTTCATACGAACCAGCGGAGCGTGTCTCTCTCCCACACAAGGATGAACTTATTCAGAGAACTAAGATAACAAAACAAAAACAAAAATAAAAGCACACACAGACGCTCCAAGTAAAGTACATAGGATGTGATGGAATAAAAATATAGTTTCACTAGAAGAAACCTGATAAGTTGTCGATGAAGAAGGGGATGCCTTGGGCATCCCAAGCTTAGATGCTTGAGTCTTCTTAAAATATGCAGGGATGAACCACCGGGGCATCCCCAAGCTTAGACCTTTCACTCTTCTCGATCACATTATATCACCCTCTTCTATTGACCCTTGAAAACTTCTGCCACACCAAACTTCAAGCAAACTCATTAGAGGGTTAGTGCATAATCAAAATTCACATGTTCAGAGGTGACACAATCATTCTTAACACTTCTGGACATTGCACAAAACTTCTGAAAGTTAATGGAACAAAGAAACCCATTCAACAAAGCAAAAGCGGCAATGCGAAATAAAAGGCAGAATCTGTCAAAACAGAACAGTCCGTAAAGATGAATTTAGAGTTGGCACCAGACTTGCTCAAATGGAAAAACTCAAAACTAATGAAAGTTGCGTACATATCTGAGGATCACGCTCGTAAATTGGCAGATTTTTCGAATTTTATACAGAGAACTGTGCCCAGATTCGTGACAGACAGCAATGCTGTTTCTGCGCAGCGATCCCAAATATAACCTCAACTTTAACATAGAAACTTTATTTGGCACAAAAAAACACAAAACTAAGATAAGGAGAGGTTGCTACAGTAGTAAACAACTTCCAAGACACAAATATAAAACAAAGTACTGTAGCAAAATAACACATGGGTTATCTCCCAAGAAGTTCTTTCTTTATAGCCATTAAGATGGGCTCAGCAGTTTTAATGATGCACTCGCAAGAAATAAGAGTTGAAGCAAAAGAGAACATCAAGAGGCAAATTCAAAACACATTTAAGTCTAACATGCTTCCTATGCATAGGAATCTTGTAAATAAACAAGTTCATGAAGAGCAAAGTAACAAGCATAGGAAGATAAAACAAGTGTAGCTTCAAAAATTTCAGCACATAGAGAGGTGTTTTAGTAACATGAAAATTTCTACAACCATATTTTCCTCTCTCATAATAACTTTCAGTAGCAACATGAGCAAACTCAACAATATAACTATCACATAAAGCATTCTTATCATGAGTCTCATGCATAAAATAATTACTACTCCCAACATAAGCATAATCAATTTTATTAGTTGTAGTGGGAGCAAATTCAACAAAGTAGCTATCAAATATAGGAGGTATATTGTAATCATAATCAAATTTATCCTCCATAACGGGTGGTAACAAAAGACTACTATCATTATAATCATCATAAATAGGAGGCAAAGTATCATCAAAGTAAATTTTCTCCTCAATGCTTGGGGGACTAAAAATATCATGCTCATCAAAGCCAGCTTCCCCAAGCTTAGAATTTTCCATAGCATTAGCAACAATGGTGTTCAAAGCATTCATACTAATAACATTCCCATTATCATGCATATAAAGTTCCATGGGTTTTTTAATTCTCTCTTCAAACACATCATGTCCTAATTCAAGATAAAGTTCATAAAGATCTCTCATATTTTTGTTGTTTTCCATTATGCCTAACTAGTGTAAACAAGAAACCAAATGTAGCAATGCAGAGTCTAAAGGAAATAGCTTCGAGTACTTACAACGGCGCCGGAAAATAGCTTAGTAGCCGAGTTCGGGAGTGTGAGTACCTTTTACCTTTCCTCCCCGGCAACGAGGCGCACAGAAAATTAGCTTGATGTCTCGTTTCCCCCTCCTTTCCTGTAGATGTTGGGCCTCCAAGTGCGAGAGGTTTGTAGAACAGCGACAGTTTTCCCTTAAGTGGATCACCCAAGTTTATCGAACTCAGGGAGGAAGAGGTCAAAGATATCCCTCTCATGCAACCACAACCACAAAGCAAGAAGTCTCTTGTGTCCCCAACACACAAATAGGTGCACTAGTTCGGCGAAGAGATAGTGAAATACAGGTATGAATATATATGAGCAGTAGCAACGGTCCAGAAAATAGCTTTCTGGCGTGTAGTTGATGGTGGTAGTATTGCAGAGTAGTAACACAGTAAAACAGTAAACAAGTGTAGTAACTCAGCGGTATTTAGGGACAAGGCCTAGGGATTACACTTTCACTAGTGGACACTCTCAACATTGATCACATAACAGAGAATAGATAAATGCATACTCTACACTTTTGTTGGATGATGAACACATTGCGTAGGATTACACGAACCCTCAATGCCGGAGTTAACAAGCTCCACAATAATGCTCATGTTTAAGTAACCTTAAGTGTAAGATAGATCAAAGCGACTAAACCAAGTACTAGCATAGCATGCACACTGTCACCTTCATGCATATGTAGGAGGAATAGATCACATCAATATTATCATAGCAATAGTTAACTTCGCAATCTACAAGAGATCATGATCATAGCATAAACCAAGTACTAACACGGTGCACGCACTGTCACCTTTACACACGTGCAGGAGGAATAAAACTACTTTAATAACACATCACTAGAGTAGCACATAGATAAATTGTGATACAAAACTCATATGAATCTCAATCATGTAAAGCAGCTCATGAGATCATTGTATTGAGGTACATAGGAGAGAGATAACCACATAGCTACGCAGCCCGAGCCTCGATGGAGAACTACTCCCTCCTCATGGGAGCAGGCAGCGGTGATGAAGATGGCGGTGGAGATGGCAGCGGTGTTGATGGAGAAGCCTTAGGGGGCACTTCCCCGCTCCGTGCCGGAGGCAGAGAGGGCTCCTGTCCCCCAGATCTTGGCTTAGCGACGGCGGCGGCTACGGAACTTTCTCGTGTCGTTGGCTTCCTCAGTGGGGTTTCGATGCGGGGGCTTTAAATAGGCGAAGAGGCGGCGCGGGGAGGGTCAACGAGGCGACGACACCATAGGGTGGCGCGGCCGGGGCCTGGGCCGCGCCACCATGTCATCTGGGCCCACCCCCCCCCTACGCGGCTCTCGGGTGTTGGAAGCTTAGTGGAAAAATAGGAACCTGGGCGTTGATTTCGTCCAATTCGAGAATATTTCGTTACTAGGATTTATGAAACCAAAAACAGAAAACAGGAACTGGCACTCCGGCATCTTGTTAATAGGTTAGTTCCAGAAAATGCATAAATATGACATATAATGTGTATAAAACATGTAGGTATCATCAATAAAGTAGCATGGAACATAAGAAATTATCGATACGTTGGAAACGTATCACGTATCCATAATTTCTGTCGTTCCATGCTTGTTTTATGACAATACTTACATGTTTTCTTGCACTTTATGATGTTTATCGTTTTCGGGACTAATATTAACAGATGCCACGTCCGATTTCTGCATTTTTAGTTCGAGGTTGTTCGGGCAATATTCTCGGAATTCGGGAAGACCAAACCTCCTATTTTCCGGAAGGCTCAGAGCAGAAGAGGGAGAGGGCCGGAAGGCCACCACACCATAGGGTGGCGCGGCCTTTGGGCCGCGCCGGCCTATGGTGGGGAGCCCCAGTGCCCTCCTCCAGCCTCTTCGCCTATAAAATCTCTTTCGACCTAAAAACACCGTACCACTTGACGAAACTCCAGAAAGAAGACTCCAGGGGCGCCGCCACCATAGCGAAACTCCAATTCGGGGGACGAAGTCTCGGCGGCACCCCCGGGATAGGGAGTGCCAGGAAGCCATCTCCATCCCGCCATCGCCTCCATCATGCTCCGTGAGTAGTTCCCCCATGGACTACGGGTTCTAGCTGTAGCTAGTTGGTATTCTCTCCCCATGTACTTCAATACAATGATCTCATGAGCTGCCTTACATGATTGAGATCCATCCGATGTAATCGGTGTTGTGTTTGTTGGGATCCGATGGATGATACATTATGATTAGTCTATCTATAAAGTTTGTGAAGTTATTGTTGCTGCAATCTTGTTATGCTTAATGCTTGTCACTAGGGCCAGTGGCATGATCTTAGATTTGAGCTCTATAATTATTTTAGCCTACAAGTTGTATGCACATGTCACTGTCCGGAACCAAAGGCCCCGAAGTGACAGAAATCGGGACAACCGGAGGGGATGGCGGTGATGTGAGGGACACATGTTTTCACGGAGTGTTAATGCTTTGCTCCGGTGCTCTATTAAAAGGAGTACCTTAATATCCAGTAGATTCCCTTGAGGCCCGGCTGCCACCGGCTGGTAGGACAATAGATGTTGTGCAAGTTTCTCATTGCGAGCACGTACGACTAAATATGGAAAACATGCCTACATGATTAATGAATTGATGTTCTTTCTTAATGCCTTATCAATCCTATCAATTGCCCAACTGTAATTTGTTCACCCAACACTTGTTATTGGAGAGTTACCACTAGTGTAGATAGGTGGGAACCCCGGTCCATCTCGCATCATTATATACTCGTTCTACATGTCATTGGAAGTAGTATCAACTATTTTCTGGTGCCATTGCTCTCATATTGCTATTACTGCTGCTGTGTTACTGTTACTACTGCTCTCATATTACTGCTACTTTCACATCACCTGTTACTAGTGCTTCTCCAGGTGCAGCTGAATTGACAACTCAGTTGTTAAGGCTTATAAGTATTCTTTACCTCCCCTTGTGTCGAATCAATAAATTTGGGTTTTACTTCCCTCGAAGACTGTTGCGATCCCCTATACTTGTGGGTCATCAAGACTATTTTCCGTTGCCGGGGAGGCATAGCTCTACTCATAAGTTCACCTGGGGAGTACACTCTACCTCTCTCTCTGCTTTTATCTTATTTTGTCTTGCTAGTTTATTTCTGTCTAGTTTATTTGTGCTTAGTGCTTATTTTACTTTTGTCTAGTTTATTTTTGTCTTGTTTTATTTTCCCTATATACCCGAAAATCCATAAAAATTTGAAAAACCTAAAAATTAAAAACTGTTGTTATGGGAGAACCAACAACCTACTTGGAGCTTATAGAATGTTATAATAATTATAGAGAATCAAGAACTGGTAAAATAATGAGTGCTATGATAGAAAAATTGAATACAATTGCTGAAATCTTGCTTGAACGCCATAATATAAACTGTTGCTCTCAACAGGATACTAAACATCTTAAATTTCAATGTGGCTTTAGTGAGGAATTTTTAATTAAGAACTATAATCGGAATTGCTATATTCATTATGGGTTCGAAGAGGTAGAACAATTTGTCTTATTTATGGGAGCCTCCGAGATAGAATCCTTCATGGTTGAGAATTATGAAACTTGTGTTGTTTGTAAGGGCCTTAAAGATTATGTCTCTACTATCCTTAATTCTTGCATAGAATGCTACAGTAGGAATCCTTATATCCTTGATTATAAAGAGAGACACATTAATGCACAAGAATGCACTCACAATTTGCAGGAACCGGTGGAAGAAGAAATTGATGAACCTGAAAGCTCATTGGATGAAAAAGAGGAGGAAATTGATGAACTTGAAAGCTCATTGGATGAAAAAGAAGAAGGGAGCGAAAAAAAGGAGGAAGAATGGATTAGCTACCCATGTCAACCTTCTAATGAGAGTAACTCTTTATCTCTTACACTATTTGATTGTCCTCCATGCTTACCGGAAAAGGTTGAATGTTATGTTCCTGTGGATTCTCTTGAAATAGTACCTATGAGTAATACTTGTGAGAATGATTATGCTACTGTTATTTATGATAATCCATGCTACTTTGATAAATCTTATGATAATGCTTTGTTTGTGCCTGATGTCGAAATGCATGGTACTAAAGAATTTTGCTTGGCAAATGTTTATGATAAAGCTCTAGATGATGGTCCTATGTTACTTGATAATATTAATTGTACTACTAATGAAAATGGGATTGGAGAGTTCTTGACTTATTCTATGAGTCCCATATCTATTGAGATTGATCACCTACCTTGTTATATTATTAATAAAAGTAAGTTTGAAAGTTTTAATTCCACTATTCTTGAACTTGATAAAAATTATGTGTTTGGAAATCATGAAAAGTATGCTGCATGTGATAGTTATATTGTTGAGTTTATTCATGAAGCTACTGAAAATTATTATGAGAGAGGAAAATATGGTAGTAGAAATTTTCATGGTGCTAAAACACCTCTCTATATGCTTAAAATTTTGAAGTTACTCTTGTTTTATCTTCTTATGCTTATCACTTTGTTCTTCATGAATTTATTTGTGTACAAGATTCCTATGCATAGGAAGTGGGTTAGACTTAAATGTGTTTTGAATTTGCTTTTTGATGCTCTCTTTTGCTTCAAATACTATTTCTTGCGAGTGCATCATTTAAAACTGCTGAGCCCATCTTAATGGCTATAAAGAAAAGAACTTCTTGGGAGATAACCCATGTGTTATTTTGCTTCAGTAATTTGTTTTATATTTGTGTCTTGGAAGTTGTTTACTACTGTAGCAACCTCTCCTTATCTTAGTTTTGTGTTTTTTTGTGCCAAGTGAAGCCTCTAATCGAAGGTTGATACTAGATTTGGATTTCTGCGCAGAAACAGATTTCTATCTGTCACGAATCTGGGCTTATTTCTCTGTAGGAAACTCAGAAAAATCTGCCAATTTACGTGCGTGATCCCCAGATATGTACGCAACTTTCTTTAGTTTTGAGTTTTCTGATTTGAGCAACGGAAGTACCATTTTAAAATTCGTGTTTACTGGCTGTTCTGTTTTGGCAGATTCTGTCTCTGTTTTTTGCATTGTCTCTTGTGGACTTTAAGTGAGGATTTCTAGACGTGGAGAGCTGTAGCTAATGTTTTATTGAGTTCTTGCAATGTGTCACTACAGGACCAAAGTGGATTAAAGTTTTTTGAGTACTAACCCCTCTAATGAAGTTTATGAGAAGTTTGGTGTGAAGGAAGTTTTCAAGGGTCAAGAGAGGAGGATGATATATGATCAAGAAGAGTGAAAAGTCTAATCTTGGGGATGCCCCCGTGGTTCATCCCTGCATATTTCAAGGATACTCAAGCGTCTAAGCTTGGGGATGCCCAAGGCATCCCCTTCTTCATCAACTTATCAGGTTTCTTCTATTGAAACTATATTTTTATTCGGTCACATCTTATGTTCTTTACTTGGAGCGTCTTTATTTTTGTTTTTGTTTGTGTTTGAATAAAGATGGATCCTAGCAATCCTTGTTTGGGAGAGAGACACGCTCCGCTTTTTCATATGAACACTTGTTCTTCGTTTTACTTTTAATGTTCAATGATAAAAGTTGGAAGCTACAATACTTATTGGTATTTGGTTGGAAATAGAAAATGCCTCATAATGTCTTGAATAATTTGACACTTGGCAATTGTTTTGAGCTCTCAAGTAGATCATGATTAAGTTTTTTCATGTAGTTTAAACCTATTAGTGGAGAACTACCGTAGAGCTTGTTAAAATTGGTTTGCATAATTGATCTCTCTTAAGGTCTAGATATTTTCTAGTAAAAGTGTTTGAGCAACAAGGAAGACAGTGTAGAGTATTATAATGCTTGCAATATGTTCTTATGTAAGTTTTGCTGTACCGGTTCATACTTGTGTTTGCTTCAAACAACCTTGCTAGCCTAAGCCTTGTATCGAGAGGGAATACTTCTCGTGCATCCAAAACCTTGAGCCAAAACCTATGCCATCTGTGTCCACCATACCTACCTACTATGTGGTATTTTTTGCCATTCCAAAGTAAATTGCTTGAGTGCTACCTTTAAACAATTCAAAATTTATTACCTACGATTTGTGTCAATGTTTTATAGCTCATGAGGAGTATGTGGTGTTTATCTTTCAATCTTGTTGGGCAACTTTCACCAATGGACTAGTGGCTTCATCCGCTTATCCAATAATTTTGCAAAAAGAGCTGGCAATGGGATTCCCAGTCCCAAATTAATTAACAAAAATAGACACTCCTCCATGGTATGTGATTGTTGGACGGCACCCAAGGATTCGGTTAGCCATGGCTTGTGTAAGCAAAGGTGGGGAGGAGTGTCATCATAATAAAACTAAAATAAAAGGGCACTCCTTCATGGTATGAGATTGTTGGCAGGCACCCGAGGATTCGGTTAGCCATGGTTTGTGAAAGAAAGGTTGGAAGGAGTGCCACCCAAAAATAAAAATAATTCATGGGAGCCGCTCTTGAAGGTTTGTCTAGGCAAGGGGGTTAGAGTGCCCACTACCATTCGTTGACAACAACAAACACCTCTCAAAACTTTACTTTTATGCTCTCTTTATGTTTTCAAAACCAAAGCTCTAGCACAAATATAGCAATCGATGCTTTCCTCTTTGAAGGGCCATTCTTTTACTTTATGTTGAGTTAGTTTACCTACTTCTTTCCATCTTAGAAGCAAACACTTGTGTCAACTGTGCATTGATTCTTACATACTTGCTTATTTGCATTCATCATATTACTTTGTGTTGACAATTATCCATGAGATATGCATGTTACAAGTTGAAAGCAACCGCTGAAACTTATATCTTCCTTTGTGTTGCTTCGATGCCTTTACTTTGAACTTATTGCTTTATGAGTTAACTCTTGTGCAAAACTTTTGATACTTGTCTTGAAAGTACTCTTCATGAAAAGTTTTGCTATATGTTATCTATTTGTTAGCAACTATAGATCATTGCCTTGAGTCACTTCATTCATTTCATATGCTTTGTAATAGTATGATCAAGGATATGTAAGTAGCATGTCACTATAGAAATTATTCTTTTTATCGTTTACCGGGACGGGCAGAACTAAGCTTGGGGATGCTGATACGTCCCCGACGTATCCATAATTTCTGTCGTTCCATGCTTGTTTTATGACAATACTTACATGTTTTTCTTGCACTTTATGATGTTTTTATGCGTTTTCCGAACTAACCTATTAACAAGATGCCACAGTGCCAGTTCCTGTTTTCTGCTGTTTTTGGTTCCAGAAAGGTTGTTCGGGCAATATTCTCGGAATTCGACGAAACGAAGACCAAACCTCCTATTTTTCCCGGAAGGCTCCAGAACACAAGAGAGTCGGAGAGGGGAGAGGGACACCACACATATAGGGCGCGGCCTGGCTGGGCCCGCGCCGGCCTGTGGTGGGAGCCCCAGGTGCCCCCTGCGCCGCCTCTTCGCCTATAAAATCCCTTTCGACCTAAAAACACCGTACCACTTGCGAAACTCCAGAAAGACTCCAGGGGCGCCGCCACCATCGCGAAACTCCAATTCGGGGGACAGAAGTCTCTGTCCGGCACCTGGGGACGGGGAGTGCCCCCGGAAGCCATCTCCATCAACGCCATCGCCTCCATCATGCTCCGTGAGTAGTTCCCCCATGGACTACGGGTTCTAGCTGTAGCTAGTTGGTATTCTCTCCCCCATGTACTTCAATACAATGATCTCATGAGCTGCCTTACATGATTGAGATCCATCTGATGTAATCGGTGTTGTGTTTGTTGGGATCCGATGGATGATACATTATGATTAGTCTATCTATAAAGTTTGTGAAGTTATTGTTGTTGCAATCTTGTTATGCTTAATGCTTGTCACTAGGGCCCGAGTGGCATGATCTTAGATTTGAGCTCTATAATTATTGCTTAGATTGTATCTACAAGTTGTATGCACATGTCACTGTCCGGAACCAAAGGCCCCGAAGTGACAGAAATCGACAACCGGAGGGGATGGCGGTGATGTGAGGGACACATGTTTTCACGGAGTGTTAATGCTTTGCTCCGGTGCTCTATTAAAAGGAGTACCTTAATATCCAGTAGATTCCCTTGAGGCCCGGCTGCCACCGGCTGGTAGGACAATAGATGTTGTGCAAGTTTCTCATTGCGAGCACGTACGACTAAATATGGAAAACATGCCTACATGATTAATGAATTGATGTTCTTTCTTAATGCCTTATCAATCCTATCAATTGCCCAACTGTAATTTGTTCACCCAACACTTGTTATTGGAGAGTTACCACTAGTGTAGATAGCTGGGAACCCCGGTCCATCTCGCATCATTATATACTCGTTCTACATGTCATTGGAAGTAGTATCAACTATTATCTGGTGCCATTGCTCTCATATTCCTATTACTGCTACTGTGTTACTGTTACTACTGCTCTCATATTACTGTTACTTTCACATCACCCCTGTTACTAGTGCTTTTCCAGGTGCAGCTGAATTGACAACTCAGTTGTTAAGGCTTATAAGTATTCTTCCTCCCCTTGTGTCGAATCAATAAATTGGGTTTTACTTCCCTCGAAGACTGATGCGATCCCTATACTTGTGGGTTATCGTCATCGCGTCGTGTGCGCCCGACGTGCATGCCCCCATGCACGCACGGCAGCCGCTGGGCCGGCCCACTTCGTTTCCCGCCCCGTTTAAATTCAAATTCCGTTTATTTCTTTTTCGTTAATTGCTCTCAGATGCTTTGCTAAATATTTAATAACTACAAATCTACTCGGTCAATTTTGATAAATTTTATATATTTAGAAAGCTCATGAAAGGCTCCATCCAACCACACTGGATTCAAATCAAAATATGTTGTAGAATTTGAATAGTAAAAATAACAAGGCAGTAACTTTTCAAACTTCAAATAATTATTTAAAATCAACCATAAACTATTTTGAGGTGATTCAAATTCTCATAAATCACAATTCAAATACTCTAATTGTTTATGTAAAAATATGATAGTGGTACTGTATATGATCATGGGCTAGATTTAAATAGTGGCTATGTGGCCATTTCTAGCTCATCTAACCTATTTGAAAAATAGTATTTAAATTATATGAGGTATAGCTTCTCACTTAAATCATTACTCCAAGTGATTCAATGTGAGTTGATGACACATGTATTAATGACCCATATGTTCCTATTTGAAAATATTAAATCATTTTCATAGTAGTATTTAAATTGTTCAAAACTACCTATTAAATCATATGAGATGTTTTGGTCTCATTTAAATCTTGTCTCAACTAAGTTAATATGGGGTAGAGACTATGGTCAATTTTAAACTCATATTAAATTAGTTGATGATATTAAATCATTAATCATGAGTATTAAAAAGGCATGAGGTGGTGTACCTCATTTAAATCACTTCCCAATTGATACTTATGAAGAGGTTGACTTTGGTCAACCTAGGTCATATGACATTAATTGAGGAAATTAAATCTTAATAATATTCAATGAGAGGAAATTATTTTCTCTCAAGAAATAAATAGAAACTCTAATTAATATTTATAATGAGAGGAAATTATTTTTCTTAAGAATAAAATTAAATCAACTCACCTAATAAGCATGTTGATTGATAGCTTAGTAGGAGTGATTTATGTGTGTGCTTAGTCTAGTACTTAGGCTTTGTGTGGTAATTGTGTGTATTATACTCGTATTTAGACGCTAGTACCGAGGAGTACACCGAGGAGGAGGAGGTCTACTTCCAGGAAGAGGAAGACCACTTTGATCAGTACACCACTCAAGGCAAGCTAATATTCTTGCAAAGTGCAAAGCTCTACCAGATCAAGGCACACTCACCCATTTACTTTATGCTTCATGATCCCATCCCAAGTTTTA
Source organism: Lolium multiflorum (assembly GCA_030979885.1). Lineage (NCBI taxonomy): Eukaryota > Viridiplantae > Streptophyta > Magnoliopsida > Poales > Poaceae > Lolium > Lolium multiflorum. The sequence continues at coordinate 174,427 of JAUUTY010000262.1, forward strand.
TTCTTACAAGCTTTTACTTTGATTATTATAACTTGCTTTTATAGTTAACTTTGGTCTAGAGATAGAATACTACAAGAGTATCAAAGTTAGCCTAGAACAATCAAAGCTAGTTAGCACCCCTCATGACTAGTTGCTAGTGCTAAATAAATAAAATTGACTACTTTAGATGGGAACATGTGAAATGACATGACTTTGAAAACCTTGGAATGATGATTCATTCTATTGAAAGATTTTGAAGGTGAATATGACTTGTGAATGACATGGTGAACTTTACAAAAACTGATGGTTGGGTTCGGATGCGATACCATTCCAATTTTACAAGTACCCCCACAATACCGATATGGGTAGGGCTTAACTAGAAGTTTATGTATCTTAGTATGGGTTCCCTCTAAACAAGCGTCATCGGGGTTATGCCAAGGGCTGCCTCCAAAGAAATATGAAATGATGTGAAATGAGAGTGAATGTCAGGCCCAAGCCCTGTGCAGTTCCCAGGCTGACGGTCTGTCTTCACTGGAGGCCAAGCTCATGGGGAGAGGTGCCTATACTAGGGTATGTAAATGAAAGGTTATGGTTGGTAGTCCGCACACGGAGTGTGATAAATCAGGGCCAGTTAACCCTGACGGATTATTGCAAATGTTGTGGCACAAGTGTACGACCTCTGCAGAGTGTAGAACTATTCGAATAGCCGCGTCCACGGTTATGGACGGTTGGAAAGGCCATACTGTTCCGTCATCAGACCCTTTTCAAAAATGTGACATGTGAAGGGTGACTTGTGATTTGAACTTGAAATGGTGACTTTGACTTGAATCACAACAGAGTTGTGGGAATGACACTAATATTCCCACTTGAGTAGTTAGCAAATGAAGAGGCTTTTACTAAATGTTTATGAACTAAAATTGGCTTTATGCAAATAAACTTAGAGCTTAGCACCCCATTACTATAGTTGATAGTGCTTTCACTAGTATTAGTTTGCGAGTACTTTAAAGTACTCTGATACGTCTCCAACGTATCGATAATTTCTTATGTTCCATGCTACTTTATTGATGATACCTACATGTTTTATACACATTATATGTCATATTTATGCATTTTCGGAACTAACCTATTAACAAGATGCCGAAGAGCCAGTTTGTTTTCTGCTGTTTTTGGTTTCAGAAATCCTAGTAAGGAAATATTCAATTGGACGAAACTTTCGCGGTCCTATTTTTGCACGAAGCTTCCGGACCGAGAGATAACGAAGTGGGGCCACGAGGCAGCCAGGAGCTAGGGCGGCGCGGCCCTGGGCTGGCGCGCGACCCCGGGCCCCTCGTGTGGCCCCCGCGTTGACCTTCCGCTACTTAAAGCCTCCGTCGCGAAAACCCAGACGAGAGCCACGATACGGAAAACCTTCCGGAGCGCGCCGCCGCGAATCCCATCTCGGGGATTCAGGAGATCGCCTCGGCACCTGCCGGAGAGGGATTCATCTCCGGAGGACTCTACACCGCCATGGTCGCCTCCAGGAGTGATGAGTGAGTAGTTCACCCTGGACCATGGGTCCATAGCAGTAGCTAGATGGTCGTCTTCTCCTTGTTGTGCTTCATTGTTGGATCTTGTGAGCTGCCTAACATGATCAAGATCATCTATATGTAATTCTATATGTTGTGTTTGTCGGGATCCGATGGATAGAGAGTACTATGATTATGGTGATTATCAATCTATTGTTTATGTTTTGTTTATGATCTTGCATGCTCTCCGTTATTAGTAGAGGCTCTGGCCAAGTTTGTACTCTTAACTCCAAGAGGGAGTATTTATGCTCGATAGTGGGTTCATGCCTCCATTGAATCTGGGACAGTGACAGAAAGTTCTAAGGTTGTGGATGTGCTGTTGCCACTAGGGATAAAACATTGATTCTATGTCTAAGGATGTAGTTGTCGATTACATTACGCACCATACTTAATGCAATTGTCTTTGCTTAGCAACTTAATACTGAATGGGGTTCGGATGATAACTGAAGGTGGACTTTTTAGGCATAGATGCAGTTGGATGGCGGTCTATGTATTTTGTCGTAATGCCCAATTAAATCTCACTATATTTATCATATCATGTATATGCATTGTTATGCCTTTCTCTATTTGTCAATTGCCCGTGTAATTTGTTCACCCAACATGCTTTATCTTATGGGAGAGACACCTCTAGTGAATGGACCCCGGTCCTATTCTTTACATAGCATACAATCTACTTGTTTTACTTGTTTTCTTTGCAAACATCTTCCACTCGATACGTTTAATCCTTTGTTACGGCAAGCGGTGAGATTGACAACCTCACTGTTTCGTTGGGGCAAAGTACTTTGGTTTTGTTGTGCAGATTCCACGTTGGCGCAGGAATCCCTGGTGTTGCGCCGCATCATATTTCGTGACCATCAACGTGCTTCTTGGCTCCTACTGGTTCGATTAAACCTTGGTTTCTTTCTGAGGAAAACTTGCTACTGTGCGCATCATACCTTCCTCTTGGGGTTCCCAACGAACGTGTGAGTTACACGCCATCAAGCTCTTTTTTTGGCGCCGTTGCCGGGAGATCAAGACACGCTGCAAGGGGAGTCTCCACTTCTCAATCTCTTTACTTTGTTTTTGTCTTGCTTTATTTTATTTACTACTTTGTTTGCTGCACCTAAACAAAATACAAAAAAATTAGTTGCTAGTTTTACTTTGTTTACTGTCTTGCTCTCTATATCAAAAACACAAAAATATTAGTTACTTGTCTTTACTTTGTTTGCCTAGTTTACTTTTTGCTTATTTCATCATGCTTAATCCTAAGTTTACTTTGGAAGAGATACCGGTAGGACGAGGGTGTATCATTGGAAGAGACAATATAGAAGAATTTTTCACCCATGTTAGTATGGATGAAGATTTTGAAGATATACCATTATTAAAAACTGCTCCTACTTATGAAAGTGCTTCTGCCTGTTTGATACACATGTTAGAAACTAGATTTGTTAATCTCAATCCCATAATACAACATATGTTTCTTACACTTTCGGATATGGAGATGGGGGAAAAGAGAAATTTTGTTTTAAAAGTCCTTGTTAGAGAATTTGAGGATATAGTTAAAGAAGCTAGAAAAGTTTTTATTAAGCATAAGAGGCTTGGTTTCTTTCCTAATTTTAAACAAATACTTGAAAAGATGGATATGGATAGAATTAAGTATACTAATAATGTTAATGATGGTAGGGAAATTAAAGCGCCAATACCTAGTAAACTACTAGGGATGCATGAAGCTTTGGAAAATAACTATGCTTGGCTTGTTCCTGAAAATTTGTTTGATGAGAATAGTAAGCCTAGGAGCAATGAGAGAGGAGTTACTTATATAGACCAGATACAATGCATTGTTGAGAAAACTCCCAACACCCCTGGTAATGATGTTGATGCTTCATCTCTTGATAATACTTGATTTGCACTTTCTGCGCCTAGCTGAAAGGCGTTAAAGAAAAGCGCTTATGGGAGACAACCCATGTTTTTACCTACAGCAATTTTTTGTTTTGTTGAGTCTTGGAAGTTGTTTACTACTGTAGCAACCTCTCCTTATCATGTTTTTGTGCCAAGTAAAGTTTCTATGTCAAAGTTGATGTTATATTTGGGATCGCTGCGCAGAAACAGCATTGCTGTCTGTCACGAATCTGGCACAGTTCTCTGTAGAAAATTCGAAAAAATCTGCCAATTTACGAGCGTGATCCTCAGATATGTACGCAACTTTCATTAGTTTTGAGTTTTTCCATTTGAGCAAGTCTGGTGCCAGCTTTAAATTCGTCTTTACGGACTGTTCTGTTTTGACAGATTCTGCCTTTTATTTCGCATTGCCTCTTTTGCTATGTTGGATTTATTTCTTTGATCCATTAATGTCCATAGCATTATGCAATGTCCAGTGAAAATAATGATTGTGTCACCTCTGAATGAGTGAATTATTAATTGTGCACTAACCCTCTAATGAGTTTGCTTGAAGTTTGGTGTGAAGGAAGTTTTCAAGGGTCAAGAGAGGAGAATGATATACTATGATCAAGAGGAGTGAAAGCTCTAAGCTTGGGGATGCCCCCGTGGTTCACCCCTGCATATTCTAAGAAGACTCAAGCGTCTAAGCTTGGGGATGCCCAAGGCATCCCCTTCTTCATCGACAACATCATCAGGTTCCTCCCCTGAAACTATATTTTTATTCAGTCACATCTTGTGTTCTTTACTTGGAGCGTCGGTTGTTTTTGTTTGTTTTTGTTTGAATAAAATGGATCCTAGCATTCACTTTGTGGGAGAGAGACACGCTCCGCTGTTGCATATGGACACATATGTCCTTAGGCTTTACTCATAATGTTCATGGCGAAGTTTCTCCTTCGTTAAATTGTTATATGGTTGGAATTGGAAAATGCTACATGTAGTAATTCTAAAATGTCTTGGATAATGTGATACTTGGCAATTGTTGTGCTCATGTTTAAGCTCTTGCATCATATGTTTTGCACCCATTAATGAAGAAATACATAGAGCTTGCTAAAATTTGATTTGCATATTTGGTTTCTCTAAGGTCTAGATAATATCTAGTATTGAGTTTTGAACAACAAGGAAGACGGTGTAGAGTCTTATAATGTTTACAATATGTCTTTTATGTGAGTTTTGCTGAACTTGTTCATCCTTGAGTTTGCTTCAAATAACCTTGCTAGCCTAAACCTTGTATCGAGAGGGAATACTTCTCATGCATCCAAAATCCTTGAGCCAACTACTATGCCATTTGTGTCCACCATACCTACCTACTACATGGTATTTCTCCGCCATTCCAAAGTAAATTGCTTGAGTGCTACCTTTAAAATTCCATCATTCACCTTTGCAATATATAGCTCATGGGACAAAATAGCCTTAAAAACTATCGTAGTATTGAATATGTACTTATGCACTTTATCTTTTATTAAGTTGCTTGTTGTGCGATAACCATGCTTCTGGGGAACGCCATCAACTATTGTTGAATATCATGTAAGTTGCTATGCATGTCCGTCTTGTCTGAAGGATCTATCATTTTAGTGGTTGGAGCATGCAAAATTGTTAGAGAAGAACATTGGGCCGCTAACTAAAGCCATGAATCATGGTGGAAGTTTCAGTTTTGGACATATATCCTCAATCTCATATGAGAATAATAATCATTGCTACATGCTTAAGAGGAGTCCATTATATGTTGTCCATGTTGTCCCGGTATGGATGTCTAAGTTGAGAATAATCAAAAGCGAGAAATCAAAATGCGAGCATTCTCCTTAGACCTTTGTACAGGCGGCATGGAGGTACCCCTTTGTGACACTTGGTTGAAACATGGCATGCAAAGATCAGGTAGTCCAAGCTAAGTAGACGGTGCGGACACTATTAGTATACTATGCATGAGGCTTGCAACTTGTAAGATATAATTTACATAACTCATATGCTTTATTACTACCGTTGACAAAATTGTTTCATGTTTTCAAAATAAAAGCTCTAGCACAAATACAACAATCGATGCTTTCCTCTTTGAAGGACCTTTCTTTTACTTTTATTGTTGAGTCAGTTTACCTATCTCCTTCCACCTTAAGAAGCAAACACTTGTGTGAACTGTGCATTGATTCCTACATACTTGCATATTGCACTTGTTATATTACTTTATGTTGACAATATCCATGAGATATACATGTTATAACTTGAAAGCAACCGCTGAAACTTAATCTTCCTATGTGTTGCTTCAATACCTTTACTTTGATTTATTGCTTTATGAGTTAACTCTTATGCAAGACTTATTGATGCTTGTCTTGAAGTACTATTCATGAAAAGTCTTTGTCATATGATTCACTTGTTTACTCATGTCATTACCTTTGTTTTGATCGCTGCATTCATTACATATATTTACAAATAGTATGATCAAGATTATGATGGCATGTCACTTCAGAAATTATCTTTGTTATCGTTTTACCTGCTCGGGACGAGCAGAACTAAGCTTGGGGATGCTGATACGCTCCAACGTATCGATAATTTCTTATGTTCCATGCTACTTTATTGATGATACCTACATGTTTTATACACATTATATGTCATATTTATGCATTTTCTGAACTAACCTATTAACAAGATGCCGAAGAGCGATTCTTTTTTCTGCTGTTTTTGGTTTTGAGAAATCCTAGTAAGGAAATATTCTCGGAATTGATGAAACTCGCCCAGGGTCCTATTTTTGCACGAAGCTTCCGAAGACCGAAGAGATAACGAAGTGGGGCCACGAGGCAGCCAGGAGCTAGGGCGGCGCGGCCCGAGGCCCTGGCGCCGACTGCTGGGCCTCGTGTGGCCCCCCGTTGACCTTCCGCCTACTTAAAGCCTCCGTCGCGAAACCCCAGTACCGAGAGCCACGATACGGAAAACCTTCCGGAGACGCGCGCCGCGTAATCCCATCTCGGGGGATTCAGGAGATCGCCTCGGCACCCTGCGGGAGGGGATTCATCTCCCGGAGGACTCTACACCGCCATGGTCGCCTGGGTGTGAGTGAGTAGTTCACCCCTGGACCATGGGTCCATAGCAGTAGCTAGATGGTCGTCTTCTCCTTGTTGTGCTTCATTGTTGGATCTTGTGAGCTGCCTAACATGATCAAGATCATCTATATGTAATTCTATATGTTGTGTTTGTGGATCCGATGGATAGAGAGTACTATGATTGGTGATTATCAATCTATTGTTTATGTGTTGTTTATGATCTTGCATGCTCTCCGTTATTAGGCTCTGGCCAAGTTTGTACTCTTAACTCCAAGAGGAGTATTTATGCTCGATAGTGGGTTCATGCCTCCATTGAATCTGGGACAGTGACAGACAAAGTTCTAAGGTTGTGGATGTGTTGTTGCCACTAGGGATAAAACATTGATTCTATGTCTAAGGATGTAGTTGTCGATTACATTACGCACCATACTTAATGCAATTGTCTGCTTAGCAACTTAATACTGAATGGGGTTCGGATGATAACCTGAAGGTGGACTTTTTAGGCATAGATGCAGTTGGATGGCGGTCTATGTATTTTGTCGTAATGCCCAATTAAATCTCACTATATTTATCATATCATGTATATGCATTGTTATGCCTTTCTCTATTTGTCAATTGCCCGACTGTAATTTGTTCACCCAACATGCTTTATCTTATGGGAGAGACACCTCTAGTGAACTGTGGACCCCGGTCCTTTTACATAGCATACAATCTACTTGTTTTATGTTTTCTTTGCAAACATCTTCCACTTGATACGTTTAATCCTTTGTTACACAAGCCGGTGAGATTGACAACCTCACTGTTTCGTTGGAAAAGTACTTTGGTTTTGTTGTGATTCCATTGCCAGAATCCCTGGTGTTGCGCCGCATCATATTTCGCGACCATCAACCTTCAACGTGCTTCTTGGCTCCTACTGGTTTGATTAAACCTTGGTTTCTTTCTGAGGGAAAACTTGCTACTGTGCGCATCATACCTTCCTCTTGGGGTTCCCAACGAACGTGTGAGTTACACGCCATCATACTCATGGCTTTGTCCCTGGCTATTCAAATGGCCAGACTATGAAGGAGAACAGCAATACGAGGAAGATGGACAGCAGGACGTCTACGACAACTAGGATCACTCCTGACGTCAACAGTTGCCTGTGGAATAGATGGACCGCAACCGTTACTTCGCTTCCGCTATGTGTTTTGTAATAGGATCTCTAGATCCACTATGATGTATTAAGACTGGATCATGTGATCCCTCTGTAAGATGATTATGTGTTGTAATGAATGATGTGTTGTGATATCAATCTATTATGTCTCGCAAAAACAATATTCCTGGGATTGCGATGAATGGCATAATAGGCATCTGGACTTAAAAATCCGGGTGTTGACAAGTTGGTATCAGAGCCATTGTTGACCTTAGGAGACCCTAGTTAGAATGGACGTCTGAAAAATTTAGTTTCAAAAACAAATGAAGTGAATATTTATGAAAACTTATTCTCACTCTTATCCTTGAGATCTTTTTCGAAGAAAGAAATCCATACTCCACTTTTCCTTGTAATATTACATAAAATTTTGCACACTTGATCACTTCTCTAACTTACTTATCCTAATTGCTCACAGATGGAATACCAATGGGAGTGCTATCAGCTTGGTCATGGAGGAGAACTGAGGTTCGAAAAGGATTTGAAGCAACTAGTGGAATATCTAGGACACCCGTATCCCGAGTTCTTCGGAACACCCCGCAATAATCAGTTGGGAGGACCACCTCGGTGGGAAGTTTCTGCTGATCTAGGAAGAAAGCTTGGAGCCCCGGTATGGGAAACCATATGGTTTTCTGTAACGGGAAACACCTGGAAGGAAGGACTAGTCAGAGCTATGCAAGAAGCAATCGCCCGTCTGTGTGGACAAAATGAGAACAAGATCCGAACACTCGTTTCATCTACTACCCAAGACATGACTCCATGGGAAGATCGATGACCATGCCACCACACACGAAGATGAACCACTATGTAGCACACCAGGACTTCAGGCTGTACAAAACCCGCAGGGATTTGGACAACGCCCTCGCCCTTCGCCAAGCACCTCAACAGTGAAGACGAAGAATTCCCCCTGAAGAGTAGTATCATTAAAGCACTTGAGTAGGTGTGAGTTGTATCAGGATCCCTTGTATCGTAGCGCGAATGAATGGTTCTTAAAACCAACGGTGTGTTAGCTTTGTAATGTGTGATGATTGGTATGAATGAAAAAGTGTTGTTGGTTTTTACCCCCTCAACACTACTCAAGTTTTGAAACTTTTTGAATTTAACTCAAACAAACCATAGAAATTTCCCTCTTATCTTATCATCTATCTCAATCTTCAGATGGCCCCACCAAACCGCAACGCCAACCAGGATGCCATGATGCAACTGCTGCAGACCCTGATGACCGATAGGGAAGATCAAAGAGCTGAACGCCAAGCCAACCTTGCTGCACTGCAACAGATAGCTCAGAACAACCAAGGCCATGGGAACCATGATCACCCAGGATCAAAGCTGAAGAACTTTCAGAACACCAACCCTCCAATGTTTAGCAAGACCGAAGAACCCCTTGACGCAGATGATTGGCTCCAGACAATGGAGAACAACCTAGAAGTTGCGGGAGTAGAAGCCGCAGAAAGTACTGTTTGCCACCCACTACCTGTCAGGACCTGCCAGAGCCTGGTGGACAAGTGCCCGCGCAATGAATGCGGGGCAAATGATGACTTGGGAAGACTTCAAACTCAAGTTCAGCAAATATCATGTGCCCCAAGGACTGATCAAGAAGATGAGAGACGAGTTCCGCGAACTCAAACAAGGAAGGATGTCAGTGGTAGAATACCGCGACAGGTTTCTTACTCTGTCAAGGTACGCCCCGGATGAGACAGACACCAATGAGAAGAGGAAGGAAAGATTTCTGAACGGACTGCATGACGAGATGCAAACTGTGTTAGTGAACATTCCGTTCGCTGACCTCGAAGCCCTCGTAGACTCAGCCATACAGATGGAAGGAAAGCTGCATCAGGCCAATGAGAACCGCAAGCGCAGGATGATGAACCAGAATGGACCCCACCATACCCAGAAGTACCGCAACAACTCCTCTGGAGGATTCACCCCAAGACACAACAAGCCCCCTGCTCAGAATTATCGCCCCAACTACACCAACAACAACGGAGGACCCCCGAAGCCCGGAGGCAACAACAACAACAACAACAACAGCCACCATAACAACAACAACCCCAACAGCAACAACAACAATGGGAACAACAACAACACCAACACTGGCCCGAGGACTGGAAGCAATGCCATCCCCGTCACCCCGAAGGACAAGTCAACAATAAACTGCTATGAATGTGGAGTTGTGGGTCACTACTCCAATGAGTGCCCCAAGAAGCTTGCCAGGATTGCCGCCAACACCGCTGCACCTGCTCAGCAACAGGAACCAGAACAACAATAACGGCCGCCTCTACCACATGAATGCAGCAGAAGCACAGGAAGCACCTCAGGCCATGCCAAGTATGTTTTTCTGTTAATCAAATTGCTCAATCTCTCTTAGGAACCTAACTTTTCTTAAAATCTCGGGACGAGATTTGTTTAAGGGGGAAGGGTTTGTAACATCCCAAAAATTTAAAACAAAGAGAAAATGAATTTCCTTTTTCCAAAAATGAGAACCAACAAAAACTTTTATTAAATTAAGTGTGGTGCCTAGTGAGCATGCTTATATGTGGTGATATTGCCCTGATTGTTTATTTATTGCATTGAACCTAATTCCCAAAACCCTAAACCCTAATCTTCTCAAAACAAAAGAGTATCAAATAAGAAGGAACTAAAATAAAATAAAATATGTGGGCATATAACCCTAGTAGGCAAATCTTGACTAATAACCATCTTACTTGTCTAAATAGTGATGAACCATTACTAGACCCCACTAAACCCTAAACCTCACCCCTCTTCTCACCATCCATTATAAACAAAATAAAAAGAAATGAAATTAAATAAGAAAAGGGCCTATGTGCCTATGACTAGTTTTGGTGAAACTTCTACCTAGACCTTTCTACCTTGATTAGATGCTTTGAAAACATCAACAAACCTAATCAAGTACTTCTCCAATCAAAACCAAGGTGAAATAAAAAGAAATAAAAAGAAATTAAACCTATGCATAGGAACATATGTGGCACATAGCCATTTTTCCAAAACTTGACCTAAGCACCTCTACCTTGCCCAAATGGTTTGAAAACTTTACCAAACCCAATCTAACACTAAATAAACCCTAAACCATGACCTTTGATCATAGATAAAGAAAAGGAAATAAAAATATGAAATGCACATATGTGCATATGGCCATTTTTACAAATCTTGAACATAGACCATTTTGATTTGCACCATTGGTGGTAAATGGTTAATAAACACTTATTAGCACTTTTGGAATCAAATAAACTCAAATAAAATCAAAAAATCTGCAAATTTACGTGCGTGATCCTCAGATATGTACGCAACTTTCATTAGTTTTGAGTTTTTCCGTTTGAGCAAGTTAAGTGCCCCTGCAAAATTCGTCTTTACGGACTGTTCTGTTTTGACAGATTCTGCCTTTTATTTCGCATTGCCGCTTTTGCTATGTTGAATGAGTTTCTTTGTTCCATTAACTTTCGAAGCTTTGTGCAATGTCCAGAAGTGTTAAGAATGATTGTGTCACCTCTGAATGTGTGAATTTTTGATTATGCACTAACCCTCTAATGAGTTTGCTTGAAGTTTGGTGTGGAGGAAGTTTTCAAGGGTCAAGAGAAGAGGATGATATACTATGATCAAGAAGAGTGAAAGGTCTAAGCTTGGGGATGCCCCGGTGGTTCATCCTGCATATTTTAAGAAGACTCAAGCATCTAATCTTGGGGATGCCCAAGGCATCCCCTTCTTCATCGACAACTTATCAGGTCACTTCTAGTGAAACTATATTTTTATTCCATCACATCTTATGTTCTTTACTTGGAGCGTCGGTTTGCTTTTATTTTTGTTTTGGTTTGAATAAAGTTGGATCCCACCATCATTATATTGGAGATATTACGCTCCGCTTTTTCATATGGAACACTTGTGTTCTTAATTGTGCTTTAATGTTCATGGCGAAGGCTGAAATTGCTTCGTTAAATTGCTATTTGGTTGGAATCAGAAAATGTTACATATGGTTTGGAATAATTGGGCAATTGTTTTGAGCTCTCATAGATCATGTTTAAGCTCTTGCATCATGTAGTTTAATCTATTAATGGAGAACTACCGTAGAGCTTGTTAAAATTTGGTTTGCATGATTGGTCCCTCTAAGTCTAGATATTTTCTGGTAAAGTGTTTGAACAACAAGGAAGGCAGTGTAGAGTCTTATAATGCTTGCAATATGTTCTTGTGTAAGTTTTGCTGTACCTGTTCATACTTGTGTTTGCTTCAAACAACCTTGCTAGCCTAAACCTTGTACTGAGAGGAAATGCTTCTCGTGCATCCAAACACCTTGAGCCAAAACTCATGCCATTTGTGTCCACCATATCTACCTACTATGTGGTATTTTTCTGCCATTCCAAAGTAAATTACTTGAGTGCTACCTTTAAAATTTCATTCCTTTATCTTTGCAATATATAGCTCATGGGACAAATAGCTTAAAAACTATTGTGGTGATGAATATGTAGTTATGTGTCTTAGTTCTTATAAGTTGCTTGTTGAGCGGTAACCATGTTTCTGGGGACGCCATCAACTTTTTACCTTTGTTGGATATCATGTGAGATGCTATGCATGTTCGTCTTGTCTGAAGTAAGTGTGATTTCATGATCAAATGGTTTGAGTATGCATATTGTTAGAGAAGAACATTGGGCCGCTAACTAAAGCCATGTATCATGGTGGAAGTTTCAGTTTGGACATACAACCTCAATCTCTTATGAGAATACTATCTGTTGTTGAATGCTTAAGCATTAAAAGAGGAGTCCATTATATGTTGTCTATGTTGTCCCGGTATGGATGTCTAAGTTGAGAATAATCAAAAGCGAGAAATCCAATGCGTGCTTTCTCCTTAGACCTTTGTACAGGCGGCATAGAGGTACCCCTTTGTGACACTTGGTTGAAACATATGTCATGCAATGATAATCCGTGTTATCCGAGCTGATTAGGACAAGGTGCGAGCACTATTGGTACTCTATGCATGAGACTTGCAACTTGTAGGAAGTATTATGCATAGCACATATGAATTATTAGTACCGTTGACAAAATTGTTTCTGTAACATCCCAAAAATTTAAAACAAAGAGAATGAATTTCCTTTTTCCAAAAATGAGAACCAACAAAAACTTTTATTAAATTAAGTGTGGTGCCTAGTGAGCATGCTTATATGTGGTGATATTGCCCTGATTGTTTATTTATTGCATTGAACCTAATTCCCAAAACCCTAAACCCTCATCTTCTCAAAACGAAAGAGTATCAAATAAGAAGGAACTAAAATGAAATCAAATATGTGGGCATATAACCCTAGTAGGCAAATCTTGACTAATAACCATCTTACTTGTCTAAATAGTGATGAACCATTACTAGACCCCACTAAACCCTAAACCTCACCCCTCTTCTCACCATCCATTATAAACAAAAGAAAAAGAAATGAAATTAAATAAGAAAAGGGCCTATGTGCCTATGACTAGTTTTGTGAAACTTCTACCTAACCTTTCTACCTTGATTAGATGCTTGAAAACATCAACAAACCTAATCAAGTACTTCTCCAATCAAAACCAAGGTGAAATAAAAAGAAATAAAAAGAAATTAAACCTATGCATAGGAACATATGTGGCACATAGCCATTTTTCCAAAACTTGACCTAAGCAACTCTACTTTGTCCAAAATGGTTTGAAAACCTTACCAAACCCAATCTAACACTAAATAAACCCTAAACCATGACCTTTGATCATAGATAAAGAAAAGGAAATAAAAATATGAAATGCACATATGTGCATATGGCCATTTTTACAAATCTTGAACATAGACCATTTTGTTGCACCATTGGTGGTAAATGGTTAATAAACACTTATTAACACTTTTGGAATCAAATAAACTCAAATCAAATCAAATTTGAAATCAAAATGAGCTCACATGCACTAATGGTCAAAATTGACACTTTTAATATCATACCTACTTTGAGCCCTTTTATTTCGAAGATTCTTAAACCAAACCCTAACAACTCTTTGCACCTCATCCAAGACCTCATCAAGATGAACAACTTTGGTGTTGACCACTTTGACCAAATCATTGACCAATGCTCAAAATAGTCAAGCCAAGTGGCAACATTGAAACCAATTCTAGATCCCCTCTAAATTTGGAATTTTCACAAATCTTTTCCAAAACTCAAACCAATGCCATGAGTGGTGGCCCAATATCATTTAGAAACTATCCATGCAGAAATTTGGCCAAAAGTCAAACCCAAGTGAAACCATTGCATGTGATCAAATTGTTACATAGAGTAAAAATTAGGGTACAACCACCCCACCCACTATGTACCACCACCTCTCTCCCTCACTTGTACCCCTCACTAGTGTCACTTGTACCACAACCACTCTCTTGACATTACTTAGCTTTGACATCATCAAGTAGACAAGACCACCATGACACAAAGACCACCATGCCATGCCTATGTCACACACACTTTTGCATAAATCAAATATGACCCCTCTAGACCTCTCTCACCATGCATACCATGTCTAACAGGTGTCTCTCACTCCCCTGAACACTACCATATCAGAGTTGACCCAAGGCACCCACTTGCACCAACCATGCCAAGCCATGCCATTGAAATAGACATCCCATGCCAACCCATGTCATCCTCCCTCTCTTGTCCTTCTAACCTTGTCAAGTAGACTCACCTCACCTCACTAAACCTAGAAGTACCCTCCTAGCCCAAGAAAACTGCAGAGATGATCCCTAACCAAGCCATGCCCATGTCATGCCCGTGTCACACACCATCAGCTCCTCTCTTCCCTGGCTCACATCAGCATGTCCTAGAGGTGCACTGTACTCCCTCGTCCAACCATGCAAGCCCAACCACAGGCGCCAAGGAAAACGGCCGCCCCGACCATGCCAACCACCCCGCCAGTGCCACCCGTCCGTCACTCGTGGACACGACCCCGTTCCCGCGTGCACGCTGGTGATCCAGCACGTCTCCGTGCGGCACCAGCTCCTTCTTGCTCCCGCACACCTGGAGACACGGCTGTTGGCCCTCGCGCGTCCAGGACGGCGACACGACGCGACGCCCACGAGGGACGCCGACGTCGGCATCGTCCCCATGCGCACACGACGCCCGCGCGCAAGCCACTGTGCACGCATCCTCCCCTACCCAAGACCTACCTGCTGACATGGTAGCCCTGACCAGAGTCCGCTGCTCGACGCGCCCGTGACGTCGTGGCCATGCCGGCCATGCCGCACCCCTCCTCCCCCACGCCTATATAAACCCCCTCCGGACTTCAGCAACACCACACTCCTAGTAGCATCCATCCCTCCCCTCCTAGAGCTCTCTTCTTCCCCTCCTCGCAGCTCACCGGAGCAGCTCGGCGGCGTCCACCCTCAAAGCCGCACCATTTTCGCCACCTCAGCCTCCAACACCTATACGGTTTGAAGCCCTTGGAAATCCCTGTCCAACGCACCCGCCTCGCCGCAAACCGTGCCCGGTGAGCGGGAGAGCCGCCGGAAGTTCGGCGGCATCGGGAGGGAGGCGCCGGCAGCGCCGTCGGATCCTGATCCGACGCACCGCGTGCGTCGCCGCCCGACGTGCATGCCCCATGCACGCATGGCCCAGGCCGCCGCTGGGCGGCCCACTTCGTTTCCCGCCCCGTTTAAATTCAAATTCCATTTATTTCTTTTTCAGTTAATTGCTCTCAGATGCTTTGCTAAATATTTAATAACTACAAATCTACTCGGTCAATTTTGATAAATTTTATATATTTAGAAAGCTCATGAAAGGCTCCATCCAACCACACTGGATTCAAATCAAAATATGTTGTAGAATTTGAATAGTAAAAATAACAAGGCAGTAACTTTTCAAACTTCAAATAATTATTTAAAATCAACCATAAACTATTTTGAGGTGATTCAAATTCTCATAAATCTCAATTCAAATACTCTAATTTTTTATGTAAAAATATGATAGTGGTACTGTATATGATCATGGGCTAGATTCAAATAGTGGCTATGTGGCCATTTCTAGCTCATTTAAACTATTTCAAAAATAGTATTTAAATTATATGAGGTGTAGCTTCTCACTTAAATCATTACTCCAAGTGATTCAATGTGAGTTGATGACACATGTATTAATGACCCATATGTTCCTATTTGAAAATATTAAATCATTTTCATAGTAGTATTTAAATTGTTCAAAACTACCTATTAAATCATATGAGATGTTTTGGTCTCATTTAAATCTTGTCTCAACTAAGTTAATATGGGGTAGAGACTATGGTCAATTTTAAACTCATATTAAATTAGTTGATGATATTAAATCATTAATCATGAGTATTAAAAAGGCATGAGGTGGTGTACCTCATTTAAATCACTTCCCAATTGATACTTATGAAGAGGTTGACTTTGGTCAACCTAGGTCATATGACATTAATTGAGGAAATTAAATCTTAATAATATTCAATGAGAGGAAATTATTTTCTCTCAAGAAATAAATAGAAACTCTAATTAATATTTATAATGAGAGGAAATTATTTTTCTTAAGAATAAAATTAAATCAACTCACCTAATAAGCATGTTGATTGATAGCTTAGTAGGAGTGATTTATGTGTGTGCTTAGTCTAGTACTTAGGCTTTGTGTGGTAATTGTGTGTATTATACTCGTATTTAGACGCTAGTACCAAGGAGTACACCGAGGAGGAGGAGGTCTACTTCCAGGAAGAGGAAGACCACTTTGATCAGTACACCACTCAAGGCAAGCTAATATTCTTGCAAAATGCAAAGCTCTACCAGATCAAGGCACACTCACCCATTTACTTTATGCTTCATGATCCCATCCCAAGTTTTATTCTTACAAGCTTTTACTTTGATTATTATAACTTGCTTTTATAGTTAACTTTGGTCTAGAGATAGAATACTACAAGAGTATCAAAGTTAGCCTAGAACAATCAAAGCTAGTTAGCACCCCTCATGACTAGTTGCTAGTGCTAAATAAATAAAATTGACTACTTTAGATGGGAACATGTGAAATGACATGACTTTGAAAACCTTGGAATGATGATTCATTCTAATGAAAGATTTTGAAGGTGAATATGACTTGTGAATGACATGGTGAACTTTACAAAAACTGATGGTTGGGTTCGGATGCGATACCATTCCAATTTTACAAGTACCCCCACAATACCTGATATGGGTAGGGCTTAACTAGAAGTTTATGTATCTTAGTATGGGTTCCCTCTAAACAAGCATCATCGGGGTTATGCCAAGGGCTGCCTCCAAAGAAATATGAAATGATGTGAAATGACGTGAATGAGGTGAATGTCCGGCCCAAGCCCTGTGCAGTTCCCAGGCTGACTGTCTGTCTTCACTGGGAGGCCAAGCTCATGGGGAGAGGTGCCTATACTAGGGTATGTAAATGAAAGGTTATGGTTGGTAGTCCGCACACGGAGTGTGATAAATCAGGGCCAGTTAACCCTGACGGATTATTGCAAATGTTGTGGCACAAGTGTATGACCTCTGCAGAGTGTAGAACTATTCGAATAGCCGCGTCCACGGTTATGGACGGTTGGAAAGGCCATACTGTTCCGTCATCAGACCATTTTAAAAAATGTGACATGTGAAGGGTGACTTGTGATTTGAACTTGAAATGGTGACTTTGACTTGAATCACAACAGAGTTGTGGGAATGACACTAATATTCCCACTTGAGTAGTTAGCAAATGAAGAGGCTTTTACTAAATGTTTATGAACTAAAATTGGCTTTATGCAAATAAACTTAGAGCTTAGCACCCCCTTACTATAGTTGATAGTGCTTTCACTAGTATTAGTTTGCGAGTACTTTAAAGTACTCATGGCTTTTTCCCTGGCTATTCAAATGGCCAGACTATGAAGGAGAACAGCAGTACGAGGAAGATGGACAGAAGGGCGTCTACGACAACTAGGATCACTCTTGACGTCAACAGTTGCCTGTGGAATAGATGGACCGCAACCGTTACTTCGCTTCCGCTATGTGTTTTGTAATAGGATCTCTAGATCCACTATGATGTATTAAGACTGGATCATGTGATCCCTCTATGTAAGATGATTATGTGTTGTAATGAATGATGTGTTGTGATATCAATCTATTATGTCTCGCAAAAACAATATTCCTGGGATTGCGATGAATGGCATAATAGGCATCTGGACTTAAAAATCCGGGTGTTGACAGTTTCTATGTTTTCAAAACAAAAGCTCTAGCACAAAAATAGTAATCCATGCTTTCCTCTGCGAAGGGCCATTCTTTTACTTTATGTTGAGTCAGTCTACCTACTTCTTTCTATCTTAGAAGCAAACACTTGTGTTAACTGTGTGCATTGATTCTTACATGTTTACTTATTGCACTTGTTATACTACTCTATGTTGACAAATATCTATGAGATATACATGTTACAAGTTGAAAGCAATTGCTGAAACTTAATCATCCTTTGTGTTGCTTCAATGCATTCTACTTAGAATTTATTGCTTATGAGTTAGCTCTTATGCAAGTCTTATTGATACTTGTCTTGAAAGTACTATTCATGAAAAGTTTTGCTATATGATTCATTTGTTTAGTCATCATCTTTTGTTAGCAATATTTTGCTTCAGATCACTCCATCCATCTCATATGCTTTACAATAATGTTGATCAAGGTTATGTTGGTAGCATGTCACTTCAGAAATTATTTGTGTTATCGTTTACCTACTCGAGGGCGAGTAGGAACTAAGCTTGGGGATGCTTGATACGTCTCAAACGTATCTATAATTTCTTATGTTCCATGCTACTTTTATGACAATACTTGAATGTTTTATACATACTTTACATCATTATTATACATTTTCCGGCACTAACCTATTAACAAGATGCCGAAGTTGCTGTTTTTCTGCTGTTTTTGGTTTCAGAAATCCTAGTAAGGAAATATTCTCGGAATTGGACGAAATCAACGCCCAGGGTCCTATTTTTCCACGAAGCTCCGAAGACCGAGGGGAAAGGAAGTGGGGCCACGGGGCGCCGCCACACTGGGCGGCGCGGCCTAGGGGGCCCTTGCGGCCCTAGCGTGTGGGGCCCCGTGACCCCCCGACTCCGCCATTCCGCCTACTTAAAGCCTTCGTCGCGAAACCCTCTGTACCGAGAGCCACGATACGGAAAACCTTCCAGAGACGCCGCCGCCGCCAATCCCATCTCGGGGGATTCAGGAGATCGCCTCCGGCACCCTGCCGGAGAGGGGAATCATCACCGGAGGGGCTCTACATCATCATGCCCGCCTCCGGATTGATGCGTGAGTAGTTCATCCTTGGACTATGGGTCCATAGCAGTAGCTAGATGGTTGTCTTCTCCGCTTGTGCTATCATTGTTTAGATCTTGTGAGCTGCCTAACATGATCAAGATCATCTATTTGTAATGCTACATGTTGTGTTTGGTGGGATCCGATGAATCTAGAATACTATGTCAAGTTGATTATCAATCTATCATATATGTGTTGTTTATGTTCTTGCATGCCCTCCGTTGCTAGTAGAGGCTCTGACCAAGTTGATACTTGTAACTCCAAGAGGGAGTATTTATGCTCGATAGTGGGTTCATGCCTCCATTTAATCTGGGACAGTGACAGAAAGTTCTAAGGTTGTGGATGTGCTGTTGCTACTAGGGATAAAACATCGATGCTTTGTCTAAGGATATTTGTGTTGATTACAACTTAATACTGGAGGGGGTGCGGATGCTAACCCGAAGGTGGATTATTTAGGCATAGATGCATGCTGGATAGCGGTCTATGTACTTTGTCGTAATGCCCTGATTAAATCTCATAGTAATCATCATTGATATGTATTGAATCTTTATTTGTCAATTGCACACCTGTAATTTGTTCACCCAGCATGCTAGTTATCTTATTGGAGAGACACCACTAGTGAACTGTGGACCCCGGTCCATTCTTTTACATCTGAATACAATCTACTGCAATTATTGTTCTTACTGTTCTTTGCAAACAAACACCATTTTCCACTCGATATGCTTAATCCTTTGTTTTCAGCAAGCCGGTGAGATTGACAACCTCACTGTTACGTTGGGGCAAAGTATCTTGATTGTGTTGTGCAGGTTCCACGTTGGCGCCGGTTTCACTGGTGTTGCGCCGCACTACACTCCTCCACCAACAACCTTCACGTGCTTCTTGGCTCCTACTGGTTCGATAACCTTGGTTTCTTTCTGAGGGAAAACTTGCTGCTGTGCGCATCACACCTTCCTCTTGAGTTTTTCTAAAACCTCCATGAATAAAATGAGAACCTCCATCAGTCATAATATATCTAGGTACTCCAAATCTAGGAAAAATAACATCTAAAAGCATTTTTAAAGAGGTCTCACCATCAGCACTTTTTGTAGGTATGGCTTCCACCCATTTAGTAACATAATCAACAGCGACAAGTATATGAGTGTTACCTTCTGAAGAAGGGAAATGACCCATGAAGTCAAATCCCCAACAATCGAATGGTTCAATAACAAGAGTATAATTCATAGGCATTTCATTGCGTCTAGAGATATTACCAACTCTTTGACATTCATCACAAGATAAGATAAACTTCCTTGCATCTTTAAAGAGCGTTGGCCAATAAAAACCTGATTGTAGAACCTTTTGTGCGGTTCTATCTCCGGCGTGATGTCCTCCATAAACACTACCATGACACTTACTCAATATCTCTTGTTGTTCATATTCTGGGACACATCTTCGCATAATACCATCCACTCCTTCTTTATATAAATGTGGGTCATCCCAAAAATAATGCCTCAAATCATAAAAGAATTTCCTCCTTTGCTGCTGAAAAGGTTGGAGGCAAGTACTTTGAAACAATAAAGTTAGCATAATCAGCATACCAAGGACTATCTCGCGAGCTCACCTTTATTACAGCTAATTGTTCATTTGGAAAACTATCATTAACAGGAACAGGATCATAAGCAATATTTTCCAATCTAGATAAATTATCAGCAACAGGATTATCAGCACCTTTCCTATCTACAATATGTAAATCAAATTCTTGCAAAAGAAGCACCCATCTAATAAGCCTTGGCTTAGCATCTTTCTTTTCCATAAGGTACCTAATTGCAGCATGATCAGTATGAATTGTGACTTTTGAATCAACAATATAAGGTCTAAACTTGTCACATGCAAAAACTACGGCTAATAACTCTTTTTCAGTTGTAGCATAATTTCTTTGAGCAGCATCTAGAGTCTTACTAGCATAATGAATAACATTTAATTTTTTATCTACTCGCTGTCCAAGAACAACACCTACAGCAAAATCACTAGCATCACACATAATTTCAAAAGGAAAATTCCAATCAGGAGGTTCAACTACAGGAGCAGTTGTTAAGGCTTTCTTTAGAGTTTCAAAGGCTTCCTTACAATCATCATCAAAAACAAAAGGTACATCTTTTTGAAGAAGATTAGTAAGAGGCTTTGAAATCTTAGAGAAATCTTTAATAAATCTCCTATAAAACCCAGCATGACCAAGAACACTACGAATACCTTTAACATCCCTCGGATAGGGCATCTTCTCAATTGCTTCAACTTTAGCTCTATCAACTTCAATACCTCTCTCAGAAATTTTATGTCCCAATACAATTCCTTCATTAACCATAAAGTGGCATTTCTCCCAATTAAGAACAAGGTTAGTTTCTTCACATCTCTGCAAAACTTTATCAAGGTTTCGCAAGCAATTATCAAAAGAATTCCCATAGACAGAAAAATCATCCATGAATACCTCTACAATCTTTTCACAAAAACCATGAAAAATAGCAGACATGCATCTTTGAAAAGTAGCAGGAGCATTACATAAACCAAAAGGCATACGCCTATAAGCATAAGTTCCATAGGGACAAGTGAAAGTGGTTTTCTCTTGATCTTTAGTTTTAACAGCAATTTGTGAAAACCCAGAATAACCATCAAGAAAGCAAAAATGAGTGTTTTTAGATAACCTTTCTAGCATTTGATCAATAAATGGTAAAGGGTAATGATCTTTCTTAGTAACTTTATTAACTTTTCGATAATCAATGCACATTCTATACCCTACAACTACTCTTTGAGGAATGAGCTCATCATTATCATTAGGTACAACAGTTATTCCTCCTTTCTTAGGAACACAATGCACAGGACTAACCCATCTACTATCAGCAATAGGATATATAATACCAGCTTCAAGAAGTTTCAATACCTCATTCCTTACCACATCCTTCATCTTAGGAATTAGACGACGCTGATGTTCAACAACAGGCTTTGCATCATCTTCCATGTTGATGGCATGTTGGCAAATAGAGGGAGAAATCCCCTTCAAGTCATCAAGAGTGTAGCCAATAGCTCCTCGATGTTTCTTCAATATTTCCAATAATCTTTCTTCCTCAAAATCTGAAAGCTTAGCACTAATAATAACATGATATGTTTTCTTATCATCAATATAAGCATACTTAAGATTATCAGGTAATGGTTTCAAATCAAAAACAGGATCTTCCTTTGGTGGTGGTGTTGTACCTAGATCTTCGACCGGTAAGTCATGTTTAAGAATGGGTTGACGAAGGAAAATTTCATCAAGCTCATTCCTTTCTTCCCTAAATACTTCACTCTCATGATCCTCCAAATGTTGCTGCAAAGGATTAGTAGGAGCAAGAGCAATAGATGCAAGTTGTTCAACTCTAAAATCATTATTAGGCAATTCAGCTTTATAAGGAACTTTGGCAAATTTAGAGAAATTAAACTCATAAGATTCACCAGCAAATTTAGTCACAATTTTCTCTTTCTTGCAATCTATAATAGCTCCACAAGTATTTAGAAAAGGTCTACCAAAAATGATAGGACAAGTCTTACTAGCAGCAGAACCAAGTACCAAAAAGTCAGCAGGATATTTAATCTTACCACATAGAACTTCCACATCTCGAACAATACCAATAGGAGAGATAGTTTCTCTATTAGCTAGCTGAATAACCACATCAATATCTTCAAGTTCACAAGAACCAATTTCATGCATGATTTCCGTGTAAAGCTCATAAGGAATGGCACTAATACTTGCACCAATGTCGCATAAACCATAATAACAATGATCACCAATTCTAACAGAGAGCATAGGAACACTGGCTTTCCTAGACTTATTAGGATGTGAAACAATATTAGAAGCATCTTCACAGAAAATGATATGACCATCTTCTACATTTTCAGTCACAAGATCTTTAACTATTGCAATAGCAGGTTCAACCTTTATTTGCTCCTCAGGTTCTATAGGTTTCTTTGCACTTTTATTAACCACACTAGTTATAACAGAATACTCCTTCATTTTAGCAGGGAAAGGAGTTTTTTCAATATAAGCTTCAGGAAGAACATGATCAACAGTTTTAATTTCAATACATTTACCTATAGGTGAATCAGTTTTATCTTTATAAGGTTCATGATACTTATCAAAATTCTTCCTAGGAAATTCAAAATGAGAGGCAAAAGCTTTATAAAAATTTGCAACAACTTGAGAGTCAAGACCATATGTAGCACTCATATTACGAAATTTATCAGTATCCATAAAAGTTTCAATGCATTCATAATCATAATTTATACCTGACACTCTACCTTTGTCATTCTCCCATCCTTCAGTATTTTCTTGGATCCGATCAAGAAGGTCCCATTTAAACTCTTCTTTATTGCGTGTGAATGATCCAGAACAAGTAGTATCCAGCAAGGTTTTATCTTGAAAAGAAAGTCTTGCATAGAAATTATCAACGATGATATTACCAGGAAGCTCATGAATGGGGCATTTGAGCATTAAAGACTTCAATCTCCCCCATGCTTGGGCAATACTCTCTCCATCATGAGGCCAGAAATTATATATGCGGTTTCGGTCTTTGTGAATTTCACTTGGAGGATAGAATTTAGAATAAAATAGAGGCACAATATCCTTCCAATCAAGAGAATGCCCATCCTTCAGCAGTTTATACCAATGCGCCGCTTTACCAGACAGCGACATAGCAAATAATTTCTTCCTAACTTCATCCATTGAAATACCTGCACACTTGAATAACCCGCATAATTCATGTAAAAACAGTAAATGATCTCCAGGATGAACAGTTCCATCCCCTTCATAGCGGTTATCCACAACACGTTCAATAATCTTCATAGGTATTTTATACGGAATTACTTCCTCACCTGGCGCCTCATCCACTACCTTTGCAGTAGTAGTAGATTTCCCAAATAGAAATTCAAGAGAGGATCTCTCCATAATGACTTATAGCAGCAGGCAGAAACAAAATCAGCACGTACAGTAAAAGTTTTCCTTACCAATTCCACTTACCAATAGCGCTTCACTCCCCGGCAACGGCGCCAGAAAATAGTCTTGATGACCCACAAGTATAGGGGGTGTATTGTAGTACTTTTGATAAATAAGAGTGTCGAACCCAACGAGGAGCAGAAGGTGTTGACAAGCAGTTTCGATGAAGGATTCACTGTAAATGCTCACAGACAAGTTTTCAGGGGGTTTTGATATAGCAGATAAATAAAGTACAAGTAAGTAAAATGCGAGAGTAATAATTGCAGCGAGTGGCCCAATCCTTTTTAGCACAAAGGACAAGCCGGTTTGTTTACTTATAATGACCAAACGTTCTTGAGGACACACGGGAATTTAGTCTAGTGCTTTCGCTTCATATAGTTGATTAATCTTCATTGTTTTGATAAGTGTTGTGTGGGTGAACCTATGCTAATGCACCGCCCTTCCTAGGACTAATACATACTTGTGATTATACCCCTTGCAAGCATCCGCAAATACAAGAAAGCAATTAAGATAAATCTAACCACAGCCTTAAACTCTGAGATCCTGCTATCCCTCCTGCATCGATATACCAACGGGGGTTTAGGTTGCTGTCACTCCGGCAACCCCACAATTAGCAAACGAATACAAGATGTACTCCCCTAGGCCCATAAAGGTGAAGTATCATGTAGTCGACGTTCACATGACACCACTAGAAGAATAACACCACAACTTAAATATCAAACCATTAAATATTACTCAACATAGTTCATTACTAACATTTAGACTTCACCCATGTCCTCAAGAACTAAACGAACTACTCACAAGACATCATATGGAACATGATCAGAGGTGATATGATGATGAATAACAATCTGAACATAAACCTTGATCCAATGGTTTCACTCAATAGCATCAATAACAAGTAGTAATCAACCGGGAGAGTTTCCCCTATGAAATACTCAAGATTCAACCCTAGATGTTACAGCGGAGACGAGGTGCAGCGGTGGAGATGGCGGTGTCGATGGTGGAGATGATGATGATGATGATGATCCCAATGAAGTCCAGCTCGATGACGGTGACGATGGCGTCGATTTCCCCCTCCGGGAGGGAATTTCCCCGGCGGATTCCTGCCCGCCGAAGAGCTCTTTTCTCTCTGGTGTTTCTCCGCCCCGCAGAGGCGGCTGTCCCTTCTCGATTATCCCCCGTACATTAGGTTTTCGGGTAGCTGAAGTACGAAAGAGAGGCCGAGGGGGCTGTGGGCCCCCTCCCCACAAGGCGGCGCGGCCAGGGTGGAGCCCGCGCCGGCCTATGGGGGGGCCATGGCGGCCCTCCTCGGCCCCTCCTTTTGGCTGGCTCCTTCTTCTGGAGAAATAAGACCTTCGGTGTAATTTCCGTCAATTGTTGATCTTCAGAAATATGGTATCCTGACGTTGCTTTTTCCAGCAGAATCCTGACTCCGGTGAATAATTCTCCAATAATCATGAAACATACAAAATAAGTGAAATAACATAAGTATCTTCTCTAAATATGAAATATATCAATGAATAACAGTCAATTATGATATAAAATAGTGATGCAAAATGGACGTATCATGGCTCTCGGTACTAGGGTTTTCGCGACGGAGAGTTTAAGTAGGCGGAAGGGCAGGGGGGCGCCCGAGGGGCCCACCCCATAGGGTGGCGCGGGCCCCATGCGGCCGCGCCGCCTATGGTTAGGCGCCTCGTGGCCCTCTCCGTCTCCTCTTCGGTCTTTTGGAAGCTCCGTGGAAAAATAAGACCGTGGGCTTTTGTTTCTTCCAATTCGAGAATATTTCCTGTGTAGGATTTCTTAAACCAAAAACAGCAGAAAACAGGAACTGGCGCTTCGGCATCTTGTTAATAGGTTAGTGCCGGAAAATGCATCAAAACATCATAAAGTGTGAACAAAACATGTAGGTATTGTCATAAAACTAGCATGGAACATAAGAAATTATAGATACGTTGGAGACGTATCAAATCCCCAAGCTTAGTTCCTACTTGCCCTCGAGTAGGTAAACGATAAAAACAATAATTTCTGAAGTGACATGCTACCAACATAATATTGATCAACATTATTGTAAAGCATATGAGATGAATGGAGTGATTCGAAGCAATAGATTGCTAACAAAGAGATAATGACTAAACAACTGAATCATATAGCAAAACTTTTCATGAATAGTACTTTCAAGACAAGTATCAACAAGACTTGCATAAGAGCTAACTCATAAAGCAATAGATTCAAAGTAAGAGGTTTCGAAGCAACACATAGGATGATTAAGTTTCAGCAATTGCTTTCAACTTGTAACATGTATATTTCATGGATAATTGTCAGCATAAAGTAATATAACAAGTGAAATAAGTGAACATGTAAGAATCAATGCACACAGTTGACACAAGTGTTTGCTTCTAGGATAGAAAGAAGTAGGTAAACTGACTCAACATAAAATAAAAGAAAGGCCCTTTATGTCTACGGGTGCTTCTATTCTTGTAGACAGTGTTGGGCCTCCAAGAGCAGAGGTTTGTAGAACAGCAGCAAGTTTTCCTTAAGTGGATCACCCAAGGTTTATCGAACTCAGGGAGGAAGAGGTCAAAGATATCCCTCTCAAGCAACCCTGCAATCACGATACAAGAAGTCTCTTGTGTCCCCAACACACCTAATACACTTGTCAGATGTATAGGTGCACTAGTTCGGCGAAGAGATAGTGAAATACAAGTAGTATGGATGTATATGAGTGGTAATAGCAATCTGAATAAAATATGGCAGCGAGTAAACATGCAACAAAACAGTAAATAAGCGGTGTTTGCAGTATTGGAAACAAGGCCTAGGGATCATACTTTCACTAGTGGACACTCTCAACATTGATCGCATAATAAATAATAACTTCTCTCATATGTGCTACATACACTCTTTGTTGGATGACAAATACCATTCATTGTGTAGGGCTACAAGAGCTCCCTCAAGCCGGAGTTAACAAGCGCCACAACATTCAGCATTCATATTTAAGTAACCTTAGAGCATAATAGATCTTTGCAAAATAAACCGAGTACTAACATAGCATACACACTGTCACCATTACACTATGAAAGGGGGAATAGATCACATCAATACTATCATAGCGATAATCAACTCCATAACCTACAAGAGATTATGATCATAATCTACGACAAGAACTACACGATGCACACACTGTCACCATTACACCATGCAGGAGGAATAGACTACTTTAATAACATCACATGAGTAGCACATAACTAGTAGCGATACAAAGCTCATCATATGGATCTCAATCATGTAAAGCAGCTCATGAGATCATTGTATTGGAGTAGAGAGAGAGAGATTAACCACATAGCTACGGTAGAGCCCTCAGCCCAGGGGAGAATTACTCCTCCTCATCATGGGAACAGCGATGGCGGTGAAGATGGCGGTGGATATGGCTTGGGGGCAATTCCCCGTCCCGGCGGCGTGCGAACAGAGACTTCGTCCCCGAATCTTGATTTCGCGATGGCGGCGGCTCGGAAGGTTTTCTTGGGTTTCGTCGAACGTGATAGGGTTTTCGCGACGGAGACCTTAAGTAGGCGGAAGGGGAGCCTCGGAGGGGCCTGGTGGGCCCACACACTAAGGGGGCGCGCCCCACCCCTTGGCCGCGCCGCCCTGGCGTGTGGGGCCCCCTGGCTCCTCTCCGGTACTTCTTCGATGCTCTGGAAGCTTCCGGTGAAAATAAGGTACTGGGCGTTGATTTCGTCGATTCCGACAATATTTCCTTACTAGGATTTCGAAACCAAAAACAGAGAAAATAGGAACTTCGGCATCTCGTCAATAGGTTAGTTCCGGAAAACGCATCAAAACGATGTAAAGTGTGCATAAAACATGTAAGTATCATCATAAAAGTAGCATGGAACATAAGAAATTATAGATACGTTTGGGATGTATCAAGCATCCCCAAGCTTAGTTCCTACTCGCCCTCGAGTAGGTAAACGATAACAAAGATAATTTCTTAAGTGACATGCTATCATAATCTTGATCAATACTATTGTAAAGCATATGAGATGAATGAAGTGATTCAAAGCAATGGTAAAGATAATGACTAAACAATTGAATCATATAGCAAAGACTTTTCACGAATAGTACTTTCAAGTCAAGCATCAATAAGACTTGCATAAGAGCTAACTCATAAGCAATAAATTCTTAGTAAAAAGCTTTGAAACAACACAAAGGAAGATATAAGTTTCAGCGGTTGCTTTCAACTTCAACATGTATATCTCATGGATAATTGTCAACACAAAGTAATATAACAAGTGCAATAGGTAAATATGTAAGAATCAATGCACACAGTTTACACAAGTGTTTGCTTCTAAGATAGAAAGGAGTAGGTAAACTGACTCAACAATAAAGTAAAAGAATGGTCCTTCGCAGAGGGAAGCATTGATTGCTATATTTGTGCTAGAGCTTAAACATGATCTATATGAGCACAACAATTGCCAAGTATCAAGACATTATACCATTACCACATGAAGCATTTCCTGTTTCCAACCATATAACAATGAACGAAGCAGTTCTCAACCTTCGCCATGAACATTAAAAGTAAAGCTAAGAACACATGTGTTCATATGCAACAGCGGAGCGTGTCTCTCTCCCACACAAGCATGAATTTATTCAAAGAATGCAAATAACAAAACGAAAATAAAAGCACACAGACGCTCCAAGTAAAGTACATAAGATGTGACCGAATAAAAATATAGTTTCAATAGAAGAAACCTGATAAGTTGATGAAGAAGGGGATGCCTTGGGCATCCCCAAGCTTAGACGCTTGAGTCTTCTTGAAATATGCAGGGATGAACCACGGGGGCATCCCCAAGCTTAGGCTTTTCACTCTTCTTGATCATATATCATCCTCCTCTCTTGACCCTTGAAAACTTCCTTCACACCAAACTTAGAGCAAACTCATTAGCGGGTTAGTGCATAATCAAAATTCACATGTTCAGAGGTGACACAATCATTCTTAACACTTCTGGACATTGCACAAAACTTCTGAAAGTTAATGGAACAAAGAAACTCATTCAACTTAACAAAAGCGGCAATGCGAAATAAAAGGCAGAATCTGTCAAAAACAGAACAGTCCGTAAAGACGAACCTGGAAGGGGCACTTAACTTGCTCAAACGGAAAAACTCAAAACTAATGAAAGTTGCGTACGTATCTGAGGATCACACACGTAAATTTGCAGATTTTTTTGATTTTTGTACAAAGACTTCTGCTCAAATTCGTGACAGACAGCAAATCTATTTCTGCGCAGCAATCCAAATCTAGCATCAACTTTACCATGGAGACTTTACTTGGCACAAAAACATGATAAGGAGAGGTTGCTACAGTAGTAAACAACTTCCAAGACTCAAATATAAAACAAAAGTGCTGTAGTAAAATAAACACATGGGTTATCTCCCAAGAAGTTCTTTCTTTAGAGCCATTAAGATGGGCTCAGTAATTTTAATGATGATGCTCTCATAAGGATGAGAGCCGCAGCAAAGAGAGTATCAAAAAGCAAGTATGAAACAAATTTAAGCCTAACCCTCTTCCTATGAAAAGGAATCTTGTACACAAATAAATTTATGAAGAACAAAGTGACAAGCATAAGAAAATAAGACACGAGTAACTTCAAGATTCTCAACATAAAGAGGGGAAACTGAATATTATTAAGATGCATACAACCGTGTTTCCCTCTCTCATAATAACTTTCAGTAGCATCATTGATGAAATCCACAATATAACCATCACTTAAAACATTCTTATCATGGTTCATATGCATAAAGGTATCATTATTTTTGTCATAAGAAAAACTCTTCTCATTAATAGTAATTGGAGCAGGATCATTGTTAAGAATTTGAACATGGTAAACAAGTTGCATAATAGGGAATGGTTTTTGGCAAGCCCATCATAACTATGACAAGTTTCATAAGGATAATTGTAACATGTGTCATATACATCTCTATAGCAATTATCTAAACCAGAATATGTAATATCATCATTTTCACTAAAAGTAGAGGTCTCAAATATAGGATCTTCAAGCACAACATCCCCAAGCTTAGAGCTTTCAATATCATCATTTAAGGGGACATGAATAATGCTATCATCATTACTTTCATAATCAGTACCAAAGAGATTTCCAATATCAAAGGTAGTGTGCTCATCCAAATCATGATCACTAATATGGGTAAAGGGTATAGGAAGATCATCGTACTCAGATTCATTATCATAATAATCATTAGGAGCAACATACTTACGGTTACCTATTGTTACCTCATACACGCGTGGATATGCCGTTACTCTTCTTCTTCTTCTTCTTCTTCTTCTTCTTCTTTAGGAGGAAGAGGCTTGAAGGGAGGCTTCTCCACAGAACCTGATTTATTTCCAGAAACAATAGAAGAAACTTGGGAGGATTCCCCCTTTTCATTAATAAGTTTGAAACACACAGCGGTCCTATCATATTTTGGCAAAGTGTCATCTTCTAAAATATTCTGTATGTAAGTATTTGTATGGAAATTATTAATGCAATAAGAAAAACACCCATGCAGGACATCATCAATATCAAGATCCTTAATATCTAACAAAGAAATTTTTCTTGATAACTCTTCACACTTCAAAAATAAGGTAAGTTCATCATGCTGATTAGGAATAATTTCATCATCACAATACAAATTTGCAGCACTCATGGGGTTCGAATTATCATTGGAGGAGCATTGAAAATTAAATTGACCAACTCTATGGCAAAGTTCACAAATAAAAGGATAGAGGGCACACACTTTTTCACCAAGATCATCTAGAGCCCTAGACCACTTTCTAGTTTTTTCATTCCTATGGTGGATACAATATTCATTTTCGATTTGATTAATTCCACAAGGTCTATGTATTCCACAAAAATTAACATGCTTATAGGAAATAGCATTTTCAGAAGTTTGAACATGTTCATTGCAATCATTAATAACAGTTTCATCCTTCATGCAAGCGTCTTTGAAAGGTTCATGATACTTATCAAAATTCTTCCTAGGCAATTCAATGTGAGAAACAAAAGCTTTATAAAGATTTGCAACAACTTGAGAGTCAAGACCATAAGTAGCACTCATATTTTGAAATTTATCAGTATCCATAAAAGTTTCAATGCATTCATAATCATAATTTATACCTGACTCTTTACCTTTGTCGTTCTCCCAATCTTCAGCGTTCTTCTGAATCCGATTAAGAAGGTCCCATTTAAACTCTTCTTTCTTGCGTGTGAATGATCCAGAACAAGCAGTATCCAGCAAGGTTTTATCTTGAAAAGAAAGTCTTGCATAGAAATTATCAATGATGATATTACCAGGAAGCTCATGATTGGGGCATTTGAGCATTAAGGACTTCAATCTCTCCCATGCTTGGGCAATACTCTCTCCATCATGAGGCCAGAAATTATATATACGGTTTCGATCTTTGTGAATTTCACTTGGAGGATAGAACTTGGAATAAAATAGAGGCACAATATCCTTCCAATCAAGAGAGCGCCCGTCCTTCAGTAGTTTATACCAATGCGCCGCTTCACCAGATAGCGACATAACAAATAATTTTTTCCTAACTTCATCCATTGAAATACCTGCACACTTGAATAACCCGCATAATTCATGCAAAAACAGTAAATGATCTTCAGGATGAACAGTTCCATCCCCTTCATAGCGGTTATCCATAACACGTTCAATAATTTTCATAGGTAAGGAATACTTTCAGTAGGTGGATTTAAAATATCACAAGCATCATTAGAGTTATCGCATATGGGAGATAAAGTATTATCAGAGCAAATTTTCTCCCCTAAAGATGGGAGGCTAAAAAGATCACATAAACTAGCTTCCCCAAGCTTAGACTTCTCCATAGCATTAGCAGTAATTGCATTCATACTAATAACATTGCTACTAGCATGCAAATAAGGTTCCATAGGTTTTTTAATTTTCGCATCAAACAATTCTAAATCAGGAAAAATATTAAAAAGCTCACTAAATTTTTTGTTGTTTTCCATTATGCCTAACTAGTGAAAATAAAAATAAGAAACAAAAAGATGCAATTGCAGGATCTAAAGGAAATAGCTTCGAGTACTTACAACGGCGCCGGAAAATAGCTTAGTAGCCGAGATCCGGAGTGTGAGTACCTTTTACCTTTCCTCCCCGGCAACGGCGCCAGAAAATAGCTTGATGTCTACGGGTGCTTCTATTCTTGTAGACAGTGTTGGGCCTCCAAGAGCAGAGGTTTGTAGAACAGCAGCAAGTTTTCCCTTAAGTGGATCACCCAAGGTTTATCGAACTCAGGGAGAAAGAGGTCAAAGATATCCCTCTCAAGCAACCCTGCAATCACGATACAAGAAGTCTCTTGTGTCCCCAACACACCTAATACACTTGTCAGATGTATAGGTGCACTAGTTCGGCGAAGAGATAGTAAAATACAAGTAGTATGGATGTATATGAGTGGTAATAGCAATCTGAATAAAATATGGCAGCGAGTAAACATGCAACAAAACAGTAAATAAGCGGTGTTTGCAGTATTGGAAACAAGGCCTAGGGATCATACTTTTACTAGTGGACACTCTCAACATTGATCGCATAATAAATAATAACTTCTCTCATATGTGCTACATACACTCTTTGTTGGATGACAAATACCATTCATTGTGTAGGGCTACAAGAGCTCCCTCAAGCCGGAGTTAACAAGCGCCACAACATTCAGCATTCATATTTAAGTAACCTTAGAGCATAATAGATCTTTGCAAAATAAACCAAGTACTAACATAGCATACACACTGTCACCATTACACTATGAAAGGGGGAATAGATCACATCAATACTATCATAGCGATAATCAACTCCATAACCTACAAGAGATTATGATCATAATCTACGACAAGAACTACACGATGCACACATTGTCACCATTACACCATGCAGGAGGAATAGACTACTTTAATAACATCACATGAGTAGCACATAACTAGTAGCGATACAAAGCTCATCATATGGATCTCAATCATGTAAAGCAGCTCATGAGATCATTGTATTGGAGTATGAGAGAGAGAGATTAACCACATAGCTACGGTAGAGCCCTCAGCCCCAGGGGAGAACTCCCTCCTCATCATGGGAACAGCGATGGTGAAGATGGCGGTGGAGATGGCTTCGGGGCAATTCCCCGTCCCGGCGGCGTGCCGGAACAGAGACTTCTGTCCCCTGAATCTTGATTTCGCGATGGCGGCGGCTCTGGAAGGTTTTCTTGGGTTTCGTCGAACGGGATAGGGTTTTCGAGACGGAGACCTTAAGTAGGCGAAAGGGGAGCCTCGGAGGGGGCCTGGTGGGCCCACACACTAAGGGGGCGCGCCCCACCCCTTGGCCGCGACGCCCTGGCGTGTGGGGCCCCCCAGCTCCTCTCCGGTACTTCTTCGATGCTCTGGAGGCTTCCGGTGAAAATAAGGTACAGGCGTTGATTTCGTCGATTCCGACAATATTTCCTTACTAGGATTTGAAACCAAAAACAGTGAAAACAGAACGGCACTTCATCTCAATAGGTTAGTTAAGCATCAAAACGATGTAAAGTGTGCATAAAACATGTAAGTATCATCATAAAAGTAGCATGGAACATAAGAAATTATATATACGTTTGGGACGTATCAGCCCTTCGCAGAGGGAAGCATGGATTACTATTTTTGTGCTAGAGCTTTTATTTTGAAAACATAGAAACAATTTTGTCAACGGTAGTAATAATTCATATGTGTTATGCATAAAACTTCCTACAAGTTGCAAGCCTCATGCATCGAATACCAATAGTGCTCGCACCTTGTCCTAATTAGCTTGGATTTACATGGATTATCATTGCATAACATATGTTTCAACCAAGTGTCACAAAGGGGTACCTCTATGCCGCCTGTACAAAGGTCCAAGGAGATAAATTGCATTTGATTTCTCATTTTTGATAGATCTCAACTAAGGACATCCATACCGGGACAACATAGAAAACAGATAATGGACTCCTCTTTAATGCATAAGCATTCAACAACAGATAATATTCTCATAAGAGATTGAGGATTTATGTCCAAACTGAAAACTTCCACCATGATACATGGCTTTGGTTGGCTGCCCAATGTTCTTCTCTAACAATATGCATACTCAAACCATTTAATCATGATAAATCACCCTTACTTCAGACAAGATGAACATGCATAGCAACTCACATGATATTCAACAAAGGTGTAAAAAGTTGATGGCGTCCCCAGAAACATGGTTACCGCTCAACAAGCAACTTATAAGAACTAAGATACATAGCTACATATTCATCACCACAATAGTTTTTAAGCTATTTTCCCATGAGCTATGTATTGTAAAGACAAAGGAATGAAATTTTAAAGGTAGCACTCAAGTAATTTACTTTGGAATGGCAGAAAAATACCACATATAGGTAGTTATGGTGGACACAAATGGCATGGGTTTTGGCTCAAGGTGTTTGGATGCACGAGAAGCATTTCCTCTCAGTACAAGGCTTTGGCTAGCAAGGTTGTTTGAAGCAAACACAAGTATGAACAGGTACAACAAAACTTACACAAGAACATATAGCAAGCATTATAAGACTCTACACTGTCTTCCTTGTTGTTCAAACACTTTTACCAGAAAATATCTAGACCTTAGAGAGACCAATCATGCAAACCAAATTTCAACAAGCTCTACAATAGTTCTCCACTAATAGATTTAAACTACATGATGCAAGAGCTTAAACATGATCTATGAGAGCTCAAAACAATTGCCAAGTATCAAATTATTCAAGACCATATGAAGCATTTTCTGATTCCAACCAAATAGCAATCAACGAAGCAGTTTTCAGCCTTCGCCATGAACATTAAAGTAAAACTAAGAACACAAGTGTTCAATATGAAAAAGCAGAGCGTGTCTATCTCCAATACAAGGATTGTGGGATCCAAATTTATTCAAACAAAAACAAAAACAAAAACAAAAGACGCTCCAAGTAAAGAACATAAGATGTGACGGAATAAAAATATAGTTTCACTAGAAGTGACCTGATAAGTTATCGATGAAGAAGGGGATGCCTTGGGCATCCCCAAGCTTAGATGCTTGAGTCTTCTTAAAATATGCAGGGATGAACCACGGGGGCATCCCCAAGCTTAGACTTTTCACTCTTCTTGATCATATTGTATCATCCTCTTCTCTTGACCCTTGAAAACTTCCTCCACACCAAACTTAAAGCAAACTCATTAGAGGGTTAGTGCATAATCAAAATTCACATGTTCAGAGAGGACACAATCATTCTTAACACTTCTGGACATTGCCCAAGGCTACTGAAAGTTAATGGAACAAAGAAATCCACTCAACATAGCAAAAGAGGCAATGCAAAATAAAAGGCAGAATCTGTCAAAAACAGAACAGTCCGTAAAGACGAATTTTTCTGGGGCACTTAACTTGCTCAGATGGAAAAACTCAAAACTAATTAAAGTTGCGTACGTATCTGAGGATCGCGCACGTAAATTGGCAGATTTTTTGATTCTTCTACAGAGAGAAGGACGTGAATTCGTGACAGACAGCAAATCTGTTTCTGCGCAGAAATCCAAATCTAGTACCAACTTTACTATCAGAGACTTTACTTGGCACAATAACATGATAAGGAGAGGTTGCTACAGTAGTAACAACTTCCAAGACTCAACAAAATAGTAGTAAAAATAAAACCATGGGTTATCTCCCAAGAAGTGCTTTTCTTTAACGCCTTTCAGCTAGGCGCAGAAAGTGCAAATCAAGTATTATCAAGAGATGAAGCATTAACATTATTACCTCGGGCTTTATGCCTACCCTTCTTACTCTTATTATTACTCTTTGGTTTAGGGAATACATGACCGCCTCCCGGTGTAGAGGTGAATTTTAGGGTGCCTTTTCCCACATCTATGGTTGCTCCCAATAGTTTCAGCAGGGATCTTCCAAGTGTGATTTGTCCTGTTCCTACACATTCAATAACAAGATAATCAGTGGATACCGTTCTTCCAAGAATGGTTGTGAACACACCCTCGGCTATTCCCTTAGGAATTATAACAGAGTTATCAGTAAGAGTTATTCCTTCTCCACCTTCAGTAAGTCCCCAAAGTGTCAAAGATTCATAAATACTCTTAGGCATAAGGCAAAATTCAGACATAATATCACAATGGGCATAAAAAGTTTCACCACCAATAGTAACTTTAATAGTAGGGTCCCACATTGAAGGTTCAGAGTTTACTAAAACATGATCAAGACGCTCACGAATCTGACTATACCCTTCTTTCAAGCAAGATGTATTTGTCTCAAGAGTGTTTAATCTATTATAAATACTAACAAGAGATGAATCAAAATTATTAGCTGAACTATATGATGCAACCAAATTTTTTATGGCATTAAAAGCTTGATCCCCATCGCAATGAAGGAAATCTCCTCCCACTACAACATCCAAGGCATATCTATAGCGAAGAATAAGCCCAAAATAAAAGTTACTAAGGAGCAGGCTTAGAGTCATTTTAGGTTCAGCTTTACGATAAGAATCAAAAATTCTAGACCAGGCATCTTTAAAACTCTCCTCATTCCCTTGTTTAAAAGTAAAGATTAACTCCTCATGTGAAGAAGTAACAAGTACAGAACTAGACATGATAACAAAATAAACTAAGTGCAATTAACTAATTTTTTTTGTTTTTGATATAAGAAAGCAAACAAGACAGAAAATAAAATAAAGAAAAGCAACTAATTTTTTGTGTTTTTGATATAAAGAAAACAAGACATAAAGTAAAATAAAGTAAAGCAAGACAATGAACAAAGTAAAGAGATTGGATGTGAGAAACCTCCCTTGCAGCGTGTCTTGATCTCCCCGGCAACGGCGCCAGAAAACAGTCTTGATGGCGCGTGATGCACACGTCCGTTGGGAACCCCAAGAGGAAGGTGTGATGCGCACAACAGTAAGTTTTCCCTCAGAAAGAAACCAAGGTTATCGAACCAGTAGAGATGAAGGCCACGTGAAGGTTGTTGGTGGAGGAGTGTAGTGTGGCGCAACACCAGGGATTCCGGCGCCAACGTGGAACCTGCACAACACAATCAAAATACTTTGCCCCAACGTAAGTGAGGTTGTCAATCTCACCGGCTTGCTGAAAACAAAGGATTAAACGTATGGTGTGGAGAATGATGTTTGTTTGCGAAGAACAACAGAGAACAGAGATTGCAGTAGATTGTATTTCAGATGTAAAAGAATGGACCGGGGTCCACAGTTCACTAGTGGTGTCTCTCCAATAAGATAAATAGCATGCTGGGTGAACAAATTACAGGTGGGCAATTGACAAATAAAGATTCATATACATATCATGATGATCACTATGAGATTTAATCAGGGCATTACGACAAAGAACATAGACCGCCATCCAGAATGCATCTATGCCTAAAAAGTCCACCTTCGGGTTAGCATCCGCACCCCCTCCAGTATTAAGTTGCAAACAACAGACAATTGCATTAAGTATGGTGCGTAATGTAATCAACACAAATATCCTTAGACAAAGCATTGCTGTTTTATCCCTAGTGGCAACAGCATATCCACAACCTTAGAACTTTCTGTCACTGTCCCAGATTCAATGGAGGCATGAACCCACTATCGAGCATAAATACTCCCTCTTGGAGTTACAAGTATCAACTTGGCCAGAGCCTCTACTAGCAACGGAGAGCATGCAAGAACATAAACAACACATATATGATAGATCAATAATCAACTTGACATAGTATTCCATATTCATCGGATCCCACCAAACACAACATGTAGCATTACAAATAGATGATCTTGATCATGTTAGGCAGCTCACAAGATCTAAACATGATAGCACAAGAGGAGAAGACAACCATCTAGCTACTGCTATGGACCAATAGTCCATGGATGAAATACTCACGCATCAGTCCGAGGCGGGCATGGTGATGTAGAGCCCTCCGGTGATGATTCCCCTCTCCTGGGGGTGGGGAGATCTCCTGAATCTCCCGAGATGGGATTGGCGGCGGCGGCGTCTCTGGAACTTTTTCCGTATCGTGGCTCTCGGTACTAGGGTTTTTGCGACGGAGAGTTTAAGTAGGCGGAAGGGCAGCGCAGGGGGGCGCTCGAGGGGCCCACCCCGTAGGGTGGCGCGGGCCCCATGCTGGCCGCGCCGCCCTATGGTTAGGGCGCCTCGTGGCCCCTCTCCGTCTCCTCTTCGGTCTTCTGGAAGCTCCGTGGAAAAATAAGACCGTGGGCTTTTGTTTCGTCAATTCCGAGAATATTTCCTGTGTAGGATTTCTGAAACCAAAAACAGCAGAAAACAGGAACGGCGCTTCGGCATCTTGTTAATAGGTTAGTGCCGGAAAATGCATCAAAACATCATAAAGTGTGAACAAAACATGTAGGTATTGTCATAAAACAAGCAAGGAACATAAGAAATTATAGATACATTGGAGACGTATCACCAACTCACGTGGTCCTCAAGCCCATCTCCCTCGATGCAAGGTCTATCATGTTTCTTGATAGTCCTTTTGTGAAAGGATCTGCCAGATTCTTAGCACTTTGGACATAATCCAATGCTATCACTCCGGAGTTCTTCAGTTTTCTGACAGACTTCAATCTCCTCTTGACATGTTTGGAACTTTTCATATTATCCTTAGAACTTTTCACTTTGATAATCACAGTTTGATTATCACAGTTCATGAGGATAGCCGGTATTGGTTTTTCAACCATAGGCAAGTCCATCAAGAGCTCACGAAGCCATTCCGCTTCGACAGTAGCTGTATCTAATGTTGTGAGTTCTGCTTCCATAGTTGACCTCGTTAAGATGGTCTGCTTGCAAGACTTCCAGGAAACAGCGCCACCACCAAGAGTGAAAACATATCCACTTGTGGCCTTCATCTTAGCATCTGAAATCCAATTGGAATCACTATACCCTTCAAGTCCTCTTGGATACCCGGTATAATGAATTCCATAACTCATGGTTCCCTTTAGATAGCGCATCACTCTCTCAAGAGCATGCCAATGATCATCTCCCGGGTTGGCCACAAACCGGCTAAGTTTGCACACAGCAAACGAGATATCAGGCCTCGTAGCGCAAGCTAAATACATGAGTGAACCAATGATTTGAGAGTATCTCAATTGATCTCTAGTTGCCTTTTCATTCTTTCGAAGCAAGACACTAGGATCATAAGGTGTGAGAGAAGATTTGCAATCAGCATAGCCAAATCTGCTCAACACCTTCTCAACATAATGAGATTGCACAAGTGTAATCCCATTATTCCCATCTCTCAATAACTTGATGTTTAATATAACATCAGCTTCTCCAAGATCTTTCATCTCGAAACACTGAGATAAGAAGGTTTTGACCTCCTCAATCACTTTGAGACTTGTCCCAAGAATTAGTATGTCATCCACATACAAACATAGGACAACTCCCTCACCCCCACCATGGCGGTAGTACACACATTTGTCGGCTTCATTAACAACAAAGCCCACAGATGTCAAAGTTCTTTCAAACTTCTCATGCCATTGTTTGGGTGCTTGTTTGAGACCATACAAAGATTTCTTTAATTTACACACCTTTCTTTCTTGACCTTCTAGTACGAAACCATCAGGCTGTTCCATGTAAATTTCCTCGTCCAACTCTCCATTTAGGAAAGCCGTCTTAACGTCCATTTGATGAACGAGAAGACCATGTGAGGCAGCCAAGGATAGTAGCACTCGAATGGTGGTCAATCTCGCCACAGGTGAGTAGGTATCGAAGAAATCTTCGCCTTCCTTTTGGGTATAGCCTTTGGCTACAAGCCGAGCTTTGTACTTTTCAATAGTACCATCAGCTCGAAGCTTCTTCTTAAATACCCATTTACATCCTACAGGTTTGCACCCATAAGGA
This sequence comes from Lolium multiflorum, assembly GCA_030979885.1. NCBI lineage: Eukaryota > Viridiplantae > Streptophyta > Magnoliopsida > Poales > Poaceae > Lolium > Lolium multiflorum. Next base: position 214,315 of record JAUUTY010000262.1, read on the forward strand.
CGCTCAGTTAACTCCCACGTTCCATTAGCTAAGATGGAATCCATCTCGCTTTGAACCGCTTCCTTCCAGTAGTCTGCATCAGGAGATGCGAGAGCTTCTGAAATGGTAGTGGGAGTATCATCCACAAGATACACAATGAAGTCATTACCAAAAGACTTTGCAGTCCTCTGTCTCTTGCTCCTTTTGGGAGCTTCATTGTCATCCTCATCAGAATCTGAACTCTCATCATCAGATTCCTCATCAGACTCCATAGGAGTTTCATGTATTGGATCAGATTCCCAACTAGACATGCCATGCATATCTCTCATAGGAAATATATCCTCAAAGAATGTAGCATCTCTTGATTCAAAGATGGTGCCAACATTCATGTCGTCCACTCCAGATTTCACCACAAGAAATCTATAAGCAATGCTATGGGCAGCATAGCCAAGAAAGACACAATCCACGGTTTTTGGTCCAAGCTTTCGCTTCTTGGTGATTGGCAAATTCACTTTAGCCAAACAACCCCAAGTTCGTAGGTAGGAGAGTGTTGGTCTTTTCTTTTCCCATTCCTCATATGGGGTAATCTCTTTATTCTTGGTTGGAACACGGTTTAGGACATGACACGAAGTCAATATAGCCTCCCCCCACCATTCCTTGGATAAACCCGAAACATCTAACATGGCGTTAACCAAATCTGTTAGAGTACGGTTTTTCCTTTCCGCAATCCCATTGGATTGTGGGGAATTGGGAGGCGTCCTCTCATGGATTATACCATGTTCCGCACAGAATAAATTGAACTCATTAGAAAAGTACTCTCCACCACGATCGGACCGAACCCTTTTTATCTTTCTTTCAAGTTGGTTCTCAACTTCAGCCTTATAGATTTTAAAGAAATCAAGAGCCTCATCTTTAGTTTTCAGGAGATACACATAACAGTACCTAGTGGAATCATCAATCAAAGTCATGAAATATTTCTTTCCACCTTTTGTCAACTCACCATTCATCTCACATAGATCTGAATGTATGAGCTCTAGTGGTGCCAAGTTTCTTTCCTTCGCAGGCTTGTGAGGCTTGCGAGGCTGCTTTGCTTGCACACAAGCATGGCACTTAGAGCCTTTGACAAAGGTGAATTTCGGAATTAAACTCATATCAGCAAGCCGCGTCATACAACCAAAATTAACATGACAAAGTCGTGAATGCCAAACATTAGTTTCATTAACACTAGTGCTTACATGGTTCACAACATTATCACAGAAGTCTTCTAGAGAGAAGCGAAACATTCCCTCACATTCATAGCCCTTTCCAACAAAAGTTCCATACTTAGACAGTACAACTTTATTGGACTCAAACACCAACTTAAACCCATCTTTCATAAGACGGGAGCCACTAACGAGATTCTTCTTGATAGAAGGGACATGCAACACGTTCTTCAGTTGCACGATCTTTCCCGAAGTAAACTTCAGATCTACCGTGCCAACACCACGAACAGTAGCATGTAACCCATTCCCCATCATTACTGAGGAACCTCGGGCCTGATAAGAGGTAAACATGGAGATGTCAGCACACACATGAACATTAGCACCCGTATCAACCCACCATTCTGTGGGCTGAAACACCGAAAGAACAGTAGGTAATATATTACCATACCCTCAGTTCCTTCCTCTGTGTTGCCAATGACCATGTTGATAGAATTTGAGTTCTGTCCAGCCTGACATTTCTTTCCTTTGCGTTGTGGACAACGATTAGCCCAATGGCCCGTCTCGCCACACACCCAGCAAGGATCTTTCTTCTCCGTTTTCCCCTTCTTCTTGAAGTTGGTAGTCTGGGAGACTCCCTTGTTCTTTCCCTTGGACTTGTGGGCATTTTTCTGCACCATATTGGCAGCAGAACGTCCCTCGGTTCCTCCAGTGTGTTTGTCTTTTGCCCTCGCCTTCTCCTCAACATCCAGAGAGCCCATGATATTCTCAACAGAGAACTCATGCCTCTGATGTTTCAGAGAAGTGGCAAAGTTCCTCCATGAAGGGGGAAGCTTAGCGACAATGCATCCCGCGACAAACTTGTCCGGTAGCACACACTTGAGGAGCTCAAGTTCCTTTGCCATGATCTGTATCTCATGAGCCTGTTCTACTACAGATCGGTAATAAAATGGTTATTATTATATCTTTTTGTTTATGATAAATGTTTGCATACCATGCTATAATTGTATTAACCTAAACATTGATACATGTGTGTTATGTAAACAACAAGAAGTCCCTAGTAAGCCTCTTGTATAACTGATACGTCTCCAACGTATCTATAATTTCTGATGTTCCATGCTTGTTTTATGACAATACCTACATGTTTTGTTCACACTTTATGATGTTTTGATGCGTTTTCCGGAACTAACCTATTGACGAGATGCCGAAGTGCCAGTTCTGTTTTCTGCTGTTTTTGGTTTCAGAAATCCTAGTAAGGAAATATTCTCGGAATCGGACGAAATCAACGCCCAGTACCCTATTTTCACCGGAAGCTTCCAGAACACCCGAGAGTCAGCAGAGGGGGGCCACAGGGCCACCAGATGACAGGGTGGCGCGGCCAGGGCCTGGGCCGCGCCCCCTGTTGTGTCACCGCCTCGTCGACCCTCCGACTCCGCCTCTTCGCCTATTTAAGGGTCCCTGACCTAAAACCCGAGACGAAAAAGCCACGGTACGAGAAAGTTCCAGAGCGCCGCCATCGCGAAGCCAAGATCTGGGGGGCAGGAGTCTCTGTTCCGGCATGCCGCCGGGACGGGGAAGTGCCCCCGGAAGGCTTTGATACGTCTCCGACGTATCGATAATTTCTTATGTTCCATGCTACATTATTGATGATATCTACATGTTTTATACACATTATATGTCGTATTTACGCATTTTCTGGAACTAACCTATTAACAAGATGCCGAAGATTCTTGTTTTCTGCTGTTTTGGTTTCAGAAATCCTAGTAACGAAATATTCTCGGAATTGGACGAAATCAACGCCCAGGGTCCTATTTTTGCACGAAGCTTCCAGAGACCGAAGGGGAAGGAAGTGGGGCCACGAGGCGCCGCCACACTAGGGCGGCGCGGCCCGGCCGGCCGCCCTGGTTGTGTGGGGCCCTCGTGGCCCCCCGCGTTGCCCTTCCGCCTACTTAAAGCCTCCGTCGCAAAACCCCCAGTACCGAGAGCCACGATACGGAAAACCTTACTGAGACGCCGCCGCCGCCAATCCCATCTCGGGGGATTCAGGAGATCGCCTCCGGCACCTGCCGGAGAGGGGAATCATCTCCCGGAGGATTCTTCATCGCCATGATCGCCTCCGGAGTGATGAGTGAGTAGTTCACCCCTGGACTATGGGTCCATAGTAGTAGCTAGATGGTCGTCTTCTCCTAATTGTGCTTCATTGTTGGATCTTGTGAGCTGCCTAACATGATCAAGATCATCTATCTGTAATACTATATGTTGTGTTTGTCGGGATCCGATGGATAGAGAATACTATGTTATGGTGATTATCAATCTATTACCTATGTGTTGTTTATGATCTTGCATGCTCTCCGTTATTAGTAGAGGCTCTGGCCAAGTTTTTGCTCTTAACTCCAAGAGGGAGTATTTATGCTCGATAGTGGGTTCATGCCTCCATTGATATCTGGGACAGTGACAGAAAGTTCTAAGGTTGTGGATGTGCTGTTGCCACTAGGGATAAAACATTGATGCTATGTCTAAGGATGTAGTTGTTGATTACATTACGCACCATACTTAATGCAATTGTCTGTTGCTTGCAACTTAATACTGGAAGGGGTTCGGATGATAACCTGAAGGTGGACTTTTTAGGCATAGATGCAGTTGGATGGCGGTCTATGTACTTTGTCATAATGCCCAATTAAATCTCACTATATTTATCAGATCATGTATATGCATTGTTATGCCCTTTTCTATTTGTCAATTGCCCGACTGTAATTTGTTCACCCAACATGCTTTAATCTTATGGGAGAGACACCTCTAGTGAACTGTGGACCCCGGTCCTATTCTTTACATCGCATACAATCTACTGCAATACTTGTTTTACTGTTTTCTTCGCAAACAATCATCTTCCACACAATACGGTTAATCCTTTGTTACAGCAAGCCGGTGAGATTGACAACCTCACTGTTTCGTTGGGGCAAAGTACTTTGGTTGTGTTGTGCAGGTTCCACGTTGGCGCCGAAATCCCTGGTGTTGCGCCGCATCACGTTTCGCCACCATCCCCTTCAACGTGCTTCTTGACTCCTACTGGTCCGATTAAACCTTGGTTTCTTACTGAGGGAAACTTGCCACTGTGCGCATCATACCTTCCTCTTGGGGTTCCCAACGGACGTGTACATCTACGCGCATCAAGCAAATTTCTGGCGCCGTTGCCGGGGAGATCAAGACACGCTGCAAGGGGAGTCTCCACTTCCCAATCTCTTTACTTTGTTTTTGTCTTGCTTTATTTTATTTACTACTTTGTTTGCTGCACCTAAACAAAACACAAAAAAATTAGTTGCTAGTTTTACTTTATTTATTGTCTTGCTCTCTATATCAAAAACACACAAAAAATTAGTTACTTGCATTTACTTTATCTAGTTTGCTTTATTTACTGTTGCTAAAATGAATACCCCTGAAAATACTAAGTTGTGTGACTTCACAAACACAAATAATAATGATTTCCTATGCACACCTATTGCTCCACCTGCTACTACAGCAGAATTCTTTGAAATTAAACCTGCTTTACTGAACCTTGTTATGAGAGATCAATTTTCTGGTGTTAGTTCTGATGATGCTGCTGCCCATCTTAATAATTTTGTTGAACTTTGTGAAATGCAAAAATATAAGGATGTAGATGGTGATATTATTAAATTGAAATTGTTTCCTTTCTCATTAAGAGGAAGAGCTAAAGATTGGTTGCTATCTTTGCCTAAGAATAGTATTGATTCATGGACTAAATGTAAGGATGCTTTTATTGGTAGATATTATCCTCCCGCTAAAATTATATCTTTGAGAAGTAGCATAATGAATTTTAAGCAATTAGATACTGAACATGTTGCTCAAGCATGGGAGAGAATGAAAACTTTGGTAAAGAATTGCCCAACCCATGGACTGACTACTTGGATGATCATCCAAACCTTCTATGCAGGACTAAATTTTTCTTCGCGGAATTTATTGGATTCAGCTGCTGGAGGTACCTTTATGTCCATCACTTTGGGGGCGGCTACAAAGCTTCTTGATGATATGATGATAAATTACTCTGAATGGCACACGGAAAGAGCTCCACAAGGTAAGAAGGTAAATTCTGTTGAAGAAACCTCTTCCTTGAGTGATAAGATTGATGTGATTATGTCTATGCTTGTGAATGGTAGATCTAATGTTGATCCAAATAATGTTCCTTTAGCTTCATTGGTTGCTCAAGAAGAAAATGTTGATGTGAATTTCATTAAAAATAATAATTTCAACAACAATGCTTATAGGAACAATTCTGGTAATAACTATAGGCCATATCCTTCTGCTAATGGTAATGGTTATGGTAATTCTTATGGGAATTCTTACAATAATAATAGGAGTGTACCCCCTGGTCTTGAAGCCATGCTTAAAGAATTTATTAGTACACAAACTGCTTTTAACAAATCTGTTGAGGAAAAGCTTGATAAAATTGATATTATTGCTTCTAGAGTTGATAGACTTGCCTCCGATGTTGATCTATTAAAATTGAAAGTTATGCCTAATGAGGATATTGATAATAAGATTACTACTACAGCAAATGCCATCCAAGTTAGAATTAATGAGAATATAAGATTAATGGCTGAATTGCGTGCTAGGTGGGATAGAGAAGAAAATGAAAAACTAGCTAAAGAGAATAATGTAGCTAAAGTTTGGACTATTACCACCATTAGTAATGATAATGATTCACATGTTGCTGCACCTCCTACTATCAATGGTAAAATAATTGGTGTTGGCAATGTTTCTACTCCTAGTGCAAAGCGTACAAAACTGCCTGAAATTGCTAAAACTGCTGAAACTGCTTGTGATAAAACTGCTGAAATTTTTTCCAACCTTGGGGACAATGATCCCATTGCTGTAGCTCATAATGATTTAGATTTTGATGATTGACACATCTCTGAAGTTATAAAGTTCTTACAAAAACTTGCTAAAAGTCCTAATGCTAGTGCTATAAATTTGGCCTTTACAAAACACATTACAAATGCTCTCATAAAAGCTAGAGAAGAGAAACTAAAACTTGAAACTTCTATTCCTAGAAAGTTAGAAGATGGTTGGGAGCCCATCATTAAAATGAAATTCAATGACTTTGAATGTAATGCTTTATGTGATCTTGGTGCAAGTATTTCTGTTATGCCTAAAAAGATTTATGATATGCTTGACTTGCCACCATTGAAGAATTGTTATTTGGATGTTAATCTTGCCGATAATGTTAAAAAGAAACCTTTGGGGAGGATTGATAATGTGCGCATTATGGTTAACAATAACCTTGTCCCCGTTGATTTTGTTGTCTTGGATATCGAATGCAATGCATCTTGTCCTATTGTGTTGGGAAGACCTTTTCTTCGAACCGTTGGTGCTGTTATTGATATGAGGGAAGGTAATATTAAATATCAATTTCCTCTCAAGAAAGGTATGGAACACTTCCCTAGAAAGAGAATGAAGTTGCCTTTTGATTCTATTATTAGAACAAGTTATGATGTTGATGCTTCTACTCTTGATGTTACTTGATTTGCACTTTCTGCGCCTAGCTGAAAGGCGTTAAAGAAAAGCGCTTATGGGAGACAACCCATGTTTTTACTACAGCAATTTTTGTTTTATTTGAGTCTTGGAAGTTGTTTACTACTGTAGCAACCTCTCCTTATCATGTTTTTGTGCCAAGTAAAGTTTCTATGCTAAAGTTGATGTTATATTTGGGATCGCTGCGCAGAAACAGCATTGCTGTCTGTCACGAATTCTGGCATAAGTCTCTGTAGAAAATTCAAAAAAATCTGCAAAATTACGAGCGTGATCCTCAGATATGTACGCAACTTTCATTAGTTTTGAGTTTTTCCATTTGAGCAAGTCTAGTGCACCTTTCAGGTTCGTCTTTACGGACTGTTCTGTTTTTGACAGATTCTGCCTTTTATTTCGCATTGCCGTATTTGCTATGTTGGATGAATTTCTTTGATCCATTAATGTCCAGTAGCTTTGTGCAATGTCCAGAAGTGTTAAGAATGATTGTGTCACCTCTGAATATGTGAATTTTAATTGTGCACTAACCCTCTAATGAGTTTGCTTGAAGTTTGGTGTGAAGGAAATTTTCAAGGGTCAAGAGAGGAGTATGATATACTATGATCAAGAGGAGTGAAAGCTCTAAGCTTGGGGATGCCCCCGTGGTTCATCCCTGCATATTTTAAGAAGACTCAAGCGTCTAAGCTTGGGGATGCCCAAGGCATCCCCTTCTTCATCGACAACATCATCAGGTTCCTCCCCTGAAACTATATTTTTATTCAGTCACATCTTTTGTTCTTTACTTGGAGCGTCGGTTTGTTTTTGTTTTTGTTTTTGTTTGAATAAAATGGATCCTAGCATTCACTTTGTGGGAGAGAGACACGCTCCGCTGTTTCATATGGACAAATATGTCCTTAGGCTTTACTCATAATGTTCAAGGCGAAGGTTGAAACTTCTTCGTTAAATTGTTATATGGTTGGAATCGGGAAATGCTACATGTAGTAATTCTAAAATGTCTTGGATAATGTGATACTTTGCAATTGTTGTGCTCATGTTTAAGCTCTTGCATCATATACTTTGCACCCATTAATGAAGAAATACATAGAGCTTGCTAAAATTTGGTTTGCATATTTGGTCTCTCTAAGGTCTAGATAATTTCTAGTATTGAGTTTTGAACAACAAGGAAGACGGTGTAGAGTCTTATAATGTTTACAATATGTCTTTTATGTGAGTTTTGCTGCACCGGTTCATCCTTGAGTTTGCTTCAAATAACCTTGCTAGCCTAAACCTTGTATCGAGAGGGAATACTTCTCATGCATCCAAAATCCTTGAGCCAACCACTATGCCATTTGTGTCCACCATACCTACCTACTACATGGTATTTCTCCGCCATTCCAAAGTAAATTGCTTGAGTGCTACCTTTAAAATTCCATTATTCACCTTTGCAATATATAGCTCATGGGACAAAATAGCCTTAAAAACTATCGTAGTATTGAATATGTACTTATGCACTTTATCTCTTATTAAGTTGCTTGTTGTGCGATAACCATGCTTCTGGGGACGCCATCAACTACTCTTTGTTGAATATCATGTGAGTTGCTATGCATGTCCATCTTGTCTGAAGTAAGAGAGATCTACCACCTTAATGGTTGGAGCATGCATATTGTTAGAGAAGAACATTGGGCCGCTAACTAAAGCCATGAATCATGGTGGAAGTTTCAGTTTTGGACATATATCCTCAATCTCATATGAGAATAATAATTGTTGCCACATGCTTATGCATTAAAGAGGAGTCCATTATCTGTTGTCCATGTTGTCCCGGTATGGATGTCTAAGTTGAGAATAATCAAAAGCGAGAAATCCAAAATGCGAGCTTTCTCCTTAGACCTTTGTACAGGCGGCATGGAGGTACCCCTTTGTGACACTTGGTTGAAACATGTGTATTGCGAAGATCCGGTAGTCCAAGCTAAGTAGGACAAGGTGCGGGCACTATTAGTATACTATGCATGAGGCTTGCAACTTGTAAGATATAATTTACATAACTCATATGCTTTATTACTACCGTTGACAAAATTGTTTCATGTTTTCAAAATAAAAGCTCTAGCATAAATACAGCAATCGATGCTTTCCTCTTTGAAGGACCTTTCTTTTACTTTTATTGTTGAGTCAGTTTACCTATCTCTCTCCACCTCAAGAAGCAAACACTTGTGTGAACTGTGCATTGATTCCTACATGCTTGCATATTGCACTTGTTATATTACTCTATGTTGACACTATCCATGAGATATACATGTTATAAGTTGAAAGCAACCGCTGAAACTTAATCTTCCTTTGTGTTGCTTCAATACCTTTACTTTGATTTATTGCTTTATGAGTTAACTCTTATGCAAGACTTATTGATGCTTGTCTTGAAGTACTATTCATGAAAAGTCATTGCTTTATGATTCAGTTGTTTACTCATGTCATTACCATTGTTTTGATCGCTGCATTCATTACATATGTTTACAATAGTATGATCAAGATTATGATGGCATGTCACTCCAGAAATTATCCTTGTTATCGTTTGCCTGCTCGGGACGAGCAGAACTAAGCTTGGGGATGCTGATACGTCTCCAACGTATCGATAATTTCTTATGTTCCATGCTACATTATTGATGATATCTACATGTTTTATACACATTATATGTCGTATTTACGCATTTTCGGAACTAACCTATTAACAAGATGCCGAAGAGCCGTTGTTGTTTCTGCTGTTTTGGTTTCAGAAATCCTAGTAATATTCTCGAATTGGACGAAATCAACGCCCACGGTCCTATTTTTGCACGAAGCTTCCAGAAGACCGAAGGGAAAGGAAGTGGGGCCACAAGGCGCCGCCACACTAGGGCGGCGCGGCCCAGGCCCTGGCCGCGCCGACCTGTTGTGTGGGGCCCTCGTGCGGCCCCCCGCGTTGCCCTTCCTCCTACTTAAAGCCTCCATCGCGAAACCCGAGAGCCACGATACGGAAAACCTTCCAGAGACGCCGCCGCCGCTAATCCCATCTCGGGGGATTCAGGAGATCGCCTCCGGCACCCTGCCGGAGAGGGGAATCATCTCCCGGAGGACTCTTCATCGCCATGATCGCCTCCGAAGTGATGAGTGAGTAGTTCACCCCTGGACTATGGGTCCATAGCAGTAGCTAGATGGTCGTCTTCTCCTAATTGTGCTTCATTGTTGGATCTTGTGAGCTGCCTAACATGATCAAGATCATCTATCTGTAATACTATATGTTGTGTTTGTCGGGATCCGATGGATAGAGAATACTATGTTATGGTGATTATCAATCTATTACCTATGTGTTGTTTATGATCTTGCATGCTCTCCGTTATTAGTAGAGGCTCTGGCCAAGTTTTTGCTCTTAACTCCAAGAGGGAGTATTTATGCTCGATAGTGGGTTCATGCCTCCATTGATATCTGGGACAGTGACAGAAAGTTCTAAGGTTGTGGATGTGCTGTTGCCACTAGGGATAAAACATTGATGCTATGTCTAAGGATGTAGTTGTTGATTACATTACGCACCATACTTAATGCAATTGTCTGTTGCTTGCAACTTAATACTGGAAGGGGTTCGGATGATAACCTGAAGGTGGACTTTTTAGGCATAGATGCATGTTGGATGGCGGTCTATGTACTTTGTCGTAATGCCCAATTAAATCTCACTATATTTATCATATCATGTACTCCATTGGAATATGACGCGGATTGAAGCAAGATTGGCCACGCTTAGTAGAGCCGCGTCAATTAAATCCGTCCAGAGGTAGTATATGCATTGTTATGCCCTTTTCTATTTGTCAATTGCCCGACTGTAATTTGTTCACCCAACATGCTTTAATCTTATGGGAGAGACACCTCTAGTGAACTGTGGACCCCGGTCCTATTCTTTACATCGCATACAATCTACTGCAATACTTGTTTTACTGTTTTCTTCGCAAACAATCATCTTCCACACAATACGGTTAATCCTTTGTTACAGCAAGCCGGTGAGATTGACAACCTCACTGTTTCGTTGGGGCAAAGTACTTTGGTTGTGTGCAGGTTCCACGTTGGCGCCGGAATCCCTGGTGTTGCGCCGCATCACGTTTCGCCACCATCAACCTTCAACGTGCTTCTTGACTCCTACTGGTCCGATTAAACCTTGGTTTCTTACTGAGGGAAACTTGCCACTGTGCGCATCATACCTTCCTCTTGGGGTTCCCAACGGACGTGTACATCTACGCGCATCAAGCTTCTCCATCTGGCGCCGTTGCCGCCAGATCTTCATCACCGCTGCTCCCATGAGGAGGGAGTAGTTCTCCATCGAGGCTCGGGGCTGTACCGGTAGCTATGTGGTTAATCTCTCTCCTATGTACTTCAATACAATGATCTCATGAGCTGCTTTACATGATTGAGATCCATATGATGAGCTTTGTATCGCTACTAGTTATGTGCTACTCATGTGATGTTATTAAAGTAGTCTATTCCTCCTGCATGGTGTAAAGGTGACTAGTGTGTGCACCGTGTGGTTCTTGTCGTAGGCTATGATCATGATCTCTTGTAGGTTGTGGAGTTAATTGTCATTATGATAGTATTGATGTGATCTATTCCTCCTTCATAGTGTAATGTGGACAGTGTGTGCGCTATGTTAGTTCTTGGTTTATTTTGCAATGATCTATTATGCTCTAAGGTTACTTAAACATGAATATCGAATGTTGTGGAGCTTGTTAACTCCGGCATTGAGGGTTCTTGTAGCCCTACACAATTAGTGGTGTTCATCATCCAACAAGAGTATATGTAGCACATATGAGAAAGAGTTATTTATTATGCGATCAATGTTGAGAGTGTCCACTAGTGAAAGTATGATCCCTAGGCCTTGTTTCCATCACAAAGAATTGCTTTCCACGCCAGCAAGCTATTTTCTGGCGCCGCTTGTTTACTGTTTTACTGCATCTTTACTTTCTGCAATATTACCACCATCTATACCACCTGTGTTTTACTATCTCTTCGCCGAACTACACTACAAGAAAAGTTCTGATAGACAACGTCTCAAAATCGTCCGCTAAGGGGTATTTTTCGTCGCCTATGGGCCTAACCCGACGATATGGGTTCTGTTGTGGAAACTGCGTCAGGCAAAGTCCAACGACGATTTTTTCGGTCCGTCGCGCTTGGGCGCCCTTCCGCCACGGAAAATCGGACCGTTGCGGAAGTGTTTTCGGGAGCCCGTTGACTGCTGACGTCATGCAAACTGACACGTGGCAGACGCCGTTAACTGCCAGTTAACGGCGTTAACCGGCTGAAACCCCGTGGTAGATGGTAGGCCCACACGAGGCCTGCCACGTCTTAAGCGGGCCGGGCCAGATGACATAGTTTGACCGGTCAACTATATAGCTGGGCTGGTCCATTAGTTACGTGGGCCGGGCCTAACCTCTAAGGTTGACTGGTCAAAACTTAAATGGGCCGGCCCATTTAACATGTGGGGTCCACCTTACAGCAACTGGGCCGGCCCAAAAGCAAGTGGGCCGGGCCAAAAACACAGGTGGGTCCCACTTTCCTGTTAAAAGGCCGGCCCATTTAGTGTGTGGGGTCCACCATATAGCAAGTGGGCCGGCCCAACAAGCTAGTGGGCCGGGCCAAAAACACATGGTGGGTCCCACTATCCTGTTAAAGGGCCGGCCCATTTAGTACGTGGGGTCCACCATATAGCAAGTGGGCCGGCCCAACAAAATAGTGGGCCGGGCCAAAAACACGGGTCCCACTTTCCGATAAAGGCCCATTTAGTGTGTGGGGCCCACCATATAGCAGTGGGCTGGCCCACCAAGATAGTGGGCCAAAAACACAGTGGGTCCCACATGGTTAATGGGCCGGCCCATTTGGTATGTGGGGTCCACCATATAGAAAGTGGGCCGGCCCAACAAGATAGTGGGCCGGGCCAAAAACACAGGTGGGTCCCACCTTCCACTTAAAGGGCCGGCCCATTTACCATGTGGGACCACCATAGAGCAAGTGGGCCGGCCCAACAAGATAGTGGGCCGGCCCAATAAGCACAGGTGGGCCCCACTTTCCTGTTAAAGGGCCGGCCCATCTAGTATGTGGGGTCCACAATATAGCAAGTGGGCCGGCCCAACAAGATATTGGGCCAAAAACACAGGTGGGTCCCACTTTCCTCTTAAAGGGCCGGCCCATTTATTATGTGGGGTCCTCCAAAAAAGCAAATGGGCTGGCCCAACTAATTAGTGGGCCGGCCCAGTAGTTGGTGGGGTCCACCTTAAAGCAAGTGGGCCAGCCCAATTAGTGTGTGGGGTCCACCGTAAATCAAATGGGCTGGCCCAAGAAGTAAGTGGGCCAGCCCGTTTAGTTGTTGTTTATATGCCGGCATAATATGCGCTTTAGGATTTTGCGGGCAGGCACATATGTGATTTCGCTTAATTGGGCCGTTTAAGGGATGGGAATTCGTGATTTAGATACTGAGAATATTTACGCAGCATTGATTTCTGTCGGATAGCCTCACTTACCACAAGCACCAAAGAAAAAATGCGCGAAAGAACTATAAAAACTAACTAAATATTACATCAGCTGCAAGGCATTGAAAAAAATATTACAGAACCCAGAGAAATTGAATGGTAATTAAACCTAGCAATACAATGAAGCGATCCGGCAATCTTTTAAGTTGTCCATGCAGCACCTATATCTGAAACAAAGACATTACAAGTTAAGACAGCAACAATGGAAAGGCAAAGACACTACAATATTGTTTGGCAAAGAATTTGGAACTCATCATTTCGTCGTTATAACAAGATCATTGTAATGCGCACAATAAGCAAACAAAGAGTGCATGCCGCATACCAACAGCCAATATAACAGAGCATGTTAGAATGAAACAGCAGACTTACTACTGTCGAGTCCCATGCAAACCAACATGTTCAGGGAGTACAAAATTGGCATGAACAACATAGTAGCAGGCTATAAATTTTGTAACAACGACTGAGCAAGATGAAGTTATGATGGCTACATCTACAGAGCAGGGAATGTAAACCAAAAATAGAAGTTACGATGGCAAAAGCTAAAGAGGAGGGAATGTGAACCAACATGTGCCAAGTGCAATTACTTCACTTTGGCCGTGAACTAAATAATACTCCTGAACTTATAGTGAAGGGGATGCAAATCAAGATGTTTCGGGATATAAACTTGTAATGAGCAACACATGGAGGATAGTTAATGCTGGAGCTTAGGATGGACCAGATACAGAATATAGTGGGATCACCTGTGAACTTGTATAAGAGGGAATGCAAACCAATATGTTCAGCTTTCCATATGTGAGCGTCATGCCAAGTCAGAGAAACAAGTCAATAATGCAGCTTTTGAAGAACAAGATGGCACGCAAAATTATTATCTAGTAGTATGACAAGTTTATTTGTACTACAGGCTAGATAGCAGAGTGATAGCATGCCAAACTAAGTCCTTACTTTGTTAGCTTACAATGAACTAGATACAAAACAATGGCATCACCTGTAGTACAGGGAATGCAAGCCAACATGTTCATGGAGTAAAAAATTGGCACAAACAACATAGTAGCAGGCCATAATTTTTGAAACAACATCTGAGCAAGATAAAGTTATGATGGCTAGATCTACAGAGCAGGGAATGTAAACCAAATATAGAAGTTACGATGCCAAAAGCTATAGAGCAGGGAATGCGAACCAACATGTGCAATTACTTAAAATTGGCCATGAACTAAATAATAGCAGGATGTTACTATAATACCTACAGTATAATTTTTGTAACAACGACTGAGCAAGATAGAAGTTATGATGGCTACATCTACAGAGCAGGGAATGCAAACCAAAATGTTCAATCGCTTAAAGTTAGCAATGAAGTAGAAAATAGCAACGTGTTACGGTCATAGCTAGGAATGAACTAAAAGAGCTTCAGACAAACAAGCATCTGAACCCAGAACATGGCGCTAAAACAAGGGACTTACATTAGGAGAAGCACTCTGTGGGAGTCACAGCAGATCTTCCTGGGGTTGATAGATCCGGTGATGAAGTACGCTACATGTGCTACTTGGGGTTGGAGAGACGGCCATTACACTTCATGGTTACTCATCTCATCTGCAAAAACGTAACGGCGCGTCGTTAGCACAAACAGGTTCCCCCAAGATTAAACAAGAACTTGCAGGCAAGCAATAGAAAAGCGACAGTAGAAGAGTTTAGATCATGCACTGCGCCGGTGAAGCAGATCCGGTTCATGCACAGCGGTGTCGGTGAGCAAGATCCGATGCGGTGGACGACGGATCCGGCGAAGCGGCTCCGGCGGGGTGGACGATACCGCAGCTGAAGCGACTGCGGTAGACTGCTGGATGAGCATATGGTTTCGAGGTTCGGCGGGGATGATCCGGTCCGGTTGATGACGGCGTCGATGAAGCGGCTCCGGCAGGCAGCCGGATGACGAGGATCGCGAGGGCTCGGGTAGGCCAGGGAAGTCCGGCGGGGATGTTCCGGTGCGGTGGTCGTGGAGGTGGTAGAGAGAGGGACTTGAGAAGTTCCGGTGGGTGGTCTCAGATGAGAGACTGAAGGAAATGTATTTTTTTGGGAGGGTTTCCGGGCTAGGGAGGTGGTGATCGAAAAAATGACGGGCAAACCCCTCACCAACCGACTTTGCTGTCATCTCCACAGGGGTAGAATGGGAATTTGGAAGCGTGTGAAATTTTTGTATTTTGTGGGCGGGAAGTTTTGCCGCTATGAGATTTTGAATTTCGCTAAGGTACAAGTATAATGATAAAAAATTGTGACACCGTACTAGTACCTCTGTTCATGGCCGAGTGCAAAATCAAATCATCATCACGTTGAATATAGGTCACTACCATGATCATGATCTATCTTCTTAATCCCATTCAAAAATGCGTTTGAAATATTTCAGGATTGGTGGGAGATTTTGCCGCCCGACAGAGATTAAATTAAACCACACGTTCGACAATTCAAACTTGAGACCTTGGCTATGATACCATTTAAGTTCGAACTGATTCAAAAAAGGCTAGGCAATTAATTTATATAACATCCACAGGAACAACTACCAAGTTGATCCCAACCGCAGATAAATGCATCCACCAACAAAAGTCTGAACGGTGCCTTAATCTAAGGAAACATTTCACAAGACCAATGTACTCACTATGTTAGTGTTCATCTCCAATTATCTATGGCATTTTCTTAGTCTTTGGGAGATTATAACGAACTTGATTGGCCTCGTGCAGTAGGGCATCACATGCTTCTAATCTCGATCTCAACATGTCAACTTTTGTTCTTAGCATAGCTGTTGCAACTCGTTCTACTTGGAGTTGTTCCTCCAAAACTTGAGCAGAGAAAGACTTGGACTTGGGCTTCAAAACCCAGCATTTCGCAGGAAAGAGTTTTTGGTGATATCTTTATCTTTCCCGGGTTTTGCCATCTCAAATTTCATATTAGCCAGACAAGTTTTGAGTTGTGTAAAAAGAAAAGTTATTACAGAGAAAAATGCAGATGGTAGATTTAATGTGTACGAACTACTTTTAATCATACAAGTTGACATGCCTGACTATAATAAGGACCATCTATCTTGCTAGCAGGCATAATTATTAATGGGCTACCATGTACGGGAACCGTATCCTCTAACGTGAAGGAGCTAAGTCAGGAAAAATAAAGAAGCAAAGTCAGGCTTCTGTAGCATAAGTACAAGGTTATGCACTGTCTTTAACTAATAAAGGTGATTACTGTAGATGTTTAAAAACTAAACTAAATTTTATTACACCATAATTTTCTCTGCATGTAATTACTTCAAATGCAAGACACAAGTTTGTATTGTGCAAATTAATTTAAATTATTTGGATTTTAGACATATGGTTTGGGGGAAGGAAAGTTAGAGTACTGTAGCTTCTCTAACTTTTCACCTTCAAGTTAGAGTACTGTAGCTTCTCTAACTTTTCACCCATGTACGTAGTCCTTCCAAGAAACAGCCGTTATTGCATTACGAGCAGAAAACAGTTCACACGTGCGCTCAGATTCAAATTTTCAGCATGCAGTCGATTTATGGTTTAATTGAAGTACACATCAGGATATTATTTCACACAAAATACAGCAGCCACATGGAACATATCTAATTTTAGTACAACAACAAAATTTGCAATTATTACAGACCACGAAATTTTGAACGAAATTTTGAGCAGTAATTAGTTACAGCATTGGCATCAGCAGTCCACTTGACTGAACAACAGAATCAAAGTTTATTTAGACACCTTCAATTCCCAGACACATCACAACTGGCTTACCATGACAAGTGCATAGGAGATTCTTTAGAACATTTTCTGTCAAAGTTTGCCTATTTTTCAATTCATGTATCTCTTGGCGTGTCTTGGCAATTAATTCATCAGCATCTTTGTTTTCCCGCCCAAATATATCAACTGCCTCTTGGAGTGCATCCCCGAAATCTCTTTGTGCCGGATTAAGTTGACCAATAGATACCATGGGCCTATGCGAGCAATATGCACTCTCACTGCTGCTTTGTGAAACATCAATACTTGAGGCATTGGCCCTTGCTTCTGGCATTGTAGCTTTATTTGAAGCCTGAAATTTAGATAAAACAAGTTACAACATCATATGATGCAATAAAAGACCTCCAATTTCAAGAACATCATTGAGCTGATATAACACAACAAGCAATCAAAAATAGAGCCTCGTACATCTATTTCTTCTGGAATGGTTGGTGTACCGGACTCAGTGGACCAATGAGAGCACGTGCCACTGTCACTGTTGCTCTGTGAAATGACCGCAACACTTGATAAATGGGTTGTCCCTACTGACATTACAGCTTTGTTTGCAGGCTGAAACTAAGACAAAACAAGTTAAAATGCAATACAATACAAGGCAAACAAACAGCATTGTTGACATAATTTTGAAAGAACCATGGGCAGATACAACAAAGAAACCAGTTAAGCCACATGCCTCTTAGAACAAACCAAACTAGATCATGGCGATGATGTATACAATGAACCAAGCAACTAGACATCATGTGCCCAATAACGAAGCCAGGTCACTGCACAGAAGAAATCTAGCAAATAGCCAAATACAGTCAAAAGATGTGCATGTTGGATTTGATACTATTAGGAAAATAATGTATGATTGATTTAAGCATGACTCAGATAGTGCCTTCGACATCGCAGAAGGTCAATGCAACAATTAATTGTATGGCTTGTATGAAGTGCCATAACATTTAAATTAAGCATAACGAGGCATTGCTTAATCTGAGAACTGAGTGCTAGCTCAGTGGCAAGGCTTGCGAGTGCGCAGCCAGCCCACCCGGGTTCGAGTCCCAACAGGACCGAATTAAACGGGGTGTTATCTAGCGCGTATAAATTCGCTGCTAGAGAGGTCTCATCATCTATCTCACAACGTATAGACAAGGGAGGGAATCTTCCTACGTTGGTCAACGTTTAGGCAATGCTTAATCTTGAATTCATGATCAAACTCAAACAAAAAAGGGCATATAACAAGTAGCACCATGTGCATCATGTATAATAGATTACTAGAAACTGAATGAAGCAATTGAACATGGAGCGTATTATATAAACAGCCAGATCATTTGAATATGGATATACCACATCATGTCAATGGGACTCAGAAAAACAAAGCTAGACATTTAAACAAGTAATATAACTATTTTTTCACCATGTTTCAAGTAGAATAGGAAGCTAGGTTAGGAATAAAGCAATCATGTTTCAAGTAGAATAGGAAGCTAGGTTAGGAATAAAGCAATAAAAAAACACAAAGTGCATCATTTCAGCTAGGATCATTTCTATCAAACTTCATGCACTAGCCATGGAACAACAGGCAAACTCAATGAAGCAACAGGCAAAAAATTAACATAATAGAATTTCAGGACTTGTATTAACATAGCCAAATCATGTAACTTATACCCAGGCATGCCGGATGCCAGATGGGTCAAAGGCAGTGTGCAATGTTCCATATGGTCATTGTTTATATTTTATTAGATTCCATTAGGCAACTTAGGTAGTGCAACATACAGAAAATGATGCAATTGAACTATGCACAGGAGGTAAATTAACATTCCAAAAAAAACAGGGAACTTACGTGAGCTTTTTTTTGAGTCACACGGACCTCATCGGGTACTTGGACAGAAGAACCTGGTGCCTCACTGTTTCTCCTCTGCATGAAGGAGAGGCCAATTGTAAACAGAAACAGGTCCAAGATATAGAAGTTTGCATTAAGCAATATACAAAAAACAGCAGGTACTTACATGATTATAGGCGAGCTTTACTCTACGTTTATGAGTGTAAGATGTGCCTGCTGCACGTGTAATAATAACAAACAGTTACGAGTCACGGCTTTGCTATAATTAAATTGACACCAAATAGTAGTAGAAGCATTATGACGTGCATAAACATGTAATACAGGATCGCAGAAAGATATCAAACATGATGTAACTAGAGCAGTAGCCTACGGCCAAATAGTGAGAAATTGTAATCGTGTCAATTGTGGACTTGTATAGCCTACCCCAACTTGTTTGGGAATAAAGGCTTTGTTGTTGTTGTTGTTGTCAATCGTGGACATGTAGAGCATTCAACGGCTCATGATTGGTGGCTCATATTTTGTAGAGTTTCAGCGAATGGGTGGGTTAGGTTACTCAGACCACCACACTGTGTATTTATATCATCTGAGTTAGGGTTACAATACTACTGGACATGGGCCTCTATGGGCCTCACACTGGATACAATATTACTACAGCGCTACTACTAAACTCACTCATGGTCCAACACACCCCCTCAAGATGATCATGGGTAAACAACCATGGCCATCTTGCAACAACAACATGACACATATGACAACTACCAGTAATGAACATTCAGCATAACTCCTAGGATACATGACAGCATTGCACTTTCCATCATCTTGTCATCTCGATTCATCTCTTCATCAGCAGCGAAGATATCCAGCTTCAACCATCTGGGATACGCACAACTCCTAACCATACACGTCCTCAACAACCCCGGCTGCCTCACCACACAAGTTCCGCAGAACCATCCACACTCGCCTCAATGTCCTCAGCCTCTCTTCTCCACTCTGCCCGGCCACCTCTTCCGTCTCTCCCACAAACCCCCAGCCAACTCCTGCCTCAACCATCCACTCCTCAAGCACCCATGCCTATCCCCCGGTCAGGCCTCAACCAGTCTCACCTCAGGCACGCATGCCTTTCCCCTGGACATATCCACAACCATCACCATCACCACTAAACCGCAGCCTCATCAACTCCATCACGACTCAACCGCAGCCTCATCAACTCCATCACCACATATCCTCACAGCCTCACATCTCCATTTTCTCCTCACTTCCACTCGGATGGCGCCTCGTCTGCGCGCCCTGGCCAACCTGGCGTACCGCACCTGGCCACATCGACCGGCTCGCGCTGGTCAACGTCCAGCACCAACCTCCGGCTCCGCCCTGCGCTCAAAGGCTCGCCCCACTCCGCACGCCTCCAACTTCTGCCCCTCACACGGATCCAGATCTCTCTGCCACGGATTCACTTCCTCTTCTCTCCTTTCTAAACCAAAACGATCTTCACCCTCTTCTTTCTCCCCGCGCGAGCAGCCGCCGATCTCACACAGCTCACATCGCTGTGTGTGATAGCCGCAACCGACGCAGAGCACCTGATGCGGCCTCCCGCCGCCTGGATTTCTACATCTCAACGGTGGGTTTTGTGATCAAAGGAAGAACTTGTTTGGTACTGTTTGTGGCGGCTAGCAGGAAGGAAACCTAGGCTCTGATACCATGTAGAGTTTCAGCGAATGGGTGGGTTTGGTCACGGAAAAACATACTTATGCGTCGTGTTTAAACCTAAAGGATGAGGTGGTTATCAACGAAAGCACTTGTAAGTTAGAAATATAGCACGAATTCAGAAATACAGTCAGCTGCAATACTCCTAACAGAACAAAACGCGCAGGGATGTCTGGTTACCTATTTCTGGGCGGCGTTTAGACGTGTTCCGCGTTCTTACGGGTGACGTGGAGGTCGGCGAGGGGACTGCTGTTGCGGTGGGTGCCGGGGAAGCAGATCTTGGGGGGTCGGAGAAGGACATGCTGGGCGGTCGATGAAGTGTTCAGCGCGCCGGCCGAACTAGAAGGTCGGTGAAGCAGATGATGTGCAGTGCACGGTGGCGTCGGTGTCGGCGAAGCTGGTCAGGTGCGGTGGTCGATAGAGTCGGCGAACGAGATACGGTGCGGTGGACGCCGGAGTAGGTGCGGATCAAGCGGATAGGGCAGCCTCGGGGTTTGAAGCCGTGGCAGCTTGAACGGCGAAGTGCGGCGGCCGGGAAGATCTGGAGGTAGGCAAGAGGGGCGGTTTCTCTGAGGGCTTGCGGGCGAAACTAGGGCGAAGCTGGGCGATAGAGGAGTAGAAGGGAATTTCGCAGTCCTTCTTTTGAGGAAAAAAATATTCGCAGATCTGAAACTTTGCGGCGCGAGATATTTGGGCGTTGGCGGGGAATTTTACCGCTCGATGATATTAAATTTTGGCTGCAGTAGGTTTTTTTTTAGAGTATGTAATAATAATAAATAGTAGGCCCTACTAGTACTGTACGTCTGTTCAGGAATCCAAGGGGGTAGAGGTAGAGGTATAGATATATAGACAATATAGAGATATAAGAAATGGCGGGGGCTAGCGGAAATGCACTTTGCCTCATAGGAGCATATGCTCCCATTATGTGAATCCATATTTCAAAGTGTCAAAAAATTCTAAACTAAAATTTTACATGTATATCTAGACATTTTATGTTGGTACACAAGTTTTCTCACAAAAAAATTATGTGGCTCCTATAAAAAAGACAAATTTTGATGTTGTAACACGACTACGTACAGTATATTTTTTGCCTTTTTTTACACGCCACACAAAATGTCGTTTTTCCACGAAAACTTGTGAACGAACATATGATGTCACAATGTATACCAAAAAAATTAACATTTATATAATTTTTTTAATCATTTTCTATAATTGGTGCATATGCACGCGTGTGCCAAAACGCCACCTCCGCAGGCTAGGAGTTTCTAAACTTCTTATGGCACATCAAATAAAATGTTGTTCAAACAATAATAATAATGTGCTTATGATTGTTACTCCCTTCCACCATGAATAAAGTCCACATCGGTTTCGTGTCAAACTTTGACTCGAGATTTAGGTACCCACATGATAGTGCTAGTATCATAGCTAGTATCATACACATTGGTCCCACAAAAATGTTGATGTGGCAGCTAATTAAGTAGGAGAGAGGAGATTAGTGTAACATAGGTAGATACTGTATCATAGCGCAAACAACGAGAAAACTTAATGCTAAACAAATCTTGTACACAAATTTGCATTGAGATTCTAAAAAATAATAAATGTAGCATTACTATGATACTACTCCATGATACTACCCACTATAGAAATAGTATGACCAGCCTAATTTTATGACATCCGCAAAATATACCATTGGAAAGTTCATCGAAACAAGCATCCGATGATATAGTTTTGAATGACATGCAACTCATAATTGGCGGGCCCAAGTATTAGTCTAAGTTTGCCTCTGAAAACAAATTGGCATTGTACTCTAGGACAAAGGGAGACTACTCGCAATGGCAATATCATAAGTAGTATCATGCACTACATGCATGCAAAATGTTGATGTGTCATATCAGTTAATGATGAAAGAGACGATAGTGGTATCATAGGTAGATATCGTATCATATCATGTAGAACTAGAAAAATTACTGCCAAACAAATCTTGTACACACTTTTGTATTGAGATTCTACAAATCCCTAAATACATGTAACATATTATACTACTACATGATGATACTATGGACTGTGAAAATAATATCGTACATTAGTATCATATGTATGATACTATTATATGATACTCCCCATTGTGACTAGTCTAATAATAACAATAGTACTCAAATTTGTCTTGTCCCTCGGGTGTTTAGAAGTATATGTTCGGTCCCTCACGTATTTAAGAATTATGTTTGGCCCCTCAACTCTAATGTGGTCAAAATTGAGCACTTGAACACTTAGTTAGGTCTAGCAATGATAAAAACTTGATTGGTCTGTTTATTATTTGTTATGTGGCACGGCGGCAAAGCATTTTGCTAAATCTCAAGCACACATAGTTGGGGTCCATTAGAGGGACTAATTAAATCAAAGTACAATGGATTATAAAAGCAGGTTTTATCATTGATTAGCTTTGCAACGGCCTATCAACTGTAAGTGTTGCATGTGTTCTAAAGAACTATGTTCATCGTCACAGATCAAGAGGAGTACGCAGTGGAGGACGCACAAAACAACCGTAGGCCAGGTGGGCACACCTTACTAATTTTCTTTTTTCCACTTTATATGTGATAATTTTTTACATAATTAATTAACTAAAACATTTTAAAATAGGGTGGGCCATTCAACCCAAACACCATGTTGCGTACGTCGCTGAGGGTAAGGGGTTTCATCTTCGTTCTATGGTATGAGTATGTAATGCGCGTGATACTCATCGAAGACAATATATATAGCAGACATCACATCAGATGAGCCTATGGATAAAAATGGGCCAAATCATATCTACTAGTGCACAAATGAAGTTAAAAATAGGTCAACCTTCATTAAACCGATACTACTTAAAAGACCATTGTTTGACCTAAGTAAGCGTATATATGAGGTCAGTAATACTAGTCACAATGCATAGTATCATATATAAAAGTATGGTGTGTATGATACAATTAATACTACATGTTACTATGTCAACGATGCATGGTATCATGTACTAGTATCATAATCTTCTTATATTAATTGATTTGTAGAATCTCAATGCAGATCTATGTACAAGATTATTTAACATTAAATTTTCTAGTACTACGTGCTATGATACGGTATCTACCTATGATATTATAATCCTCTCTCTCATCTTTAATTGCAGTGCCACATCAGCTTTTTTGCAAGCATGAGATGCATGATAGTGTACTACCTATGATACTCCCATTGTGGGTAGTCTAAGGGGGCAATGTAAGACCTAATTAAGTGTTTGAGGTTAGTTATGGACCGCTGTTATACCTAATTGTGTTTGAGGTTAGTTAGGGACCTTATTATACATAATTAAGTGTTAGAGGTGAGTTCAAATAATAATATATAGTTGGGGTCTAAAGTTCACCAACGTATGCAACACACGAGCTGCCAAATGTGTACTTAATTAACCCTATTAGGAAAACACAAGATTATCTCATTCAACAAAATATTAGGAAAGTGTATCACAATTGTATTTATCCCTTATCTCTCTCATGTTAACCGAGACAAGAGTTCGTTCTAGGTCAGCTCTACGACAATTAGCGTCGCAAGGGTGGTAACATAGGTGTGCAGTTGCGAAAGTTTTTTCCCAAGTTATCGACTTCCTCAATCCACACTTAATATTTGTGCATGCGGGCCTAAGTATATGGTACTACTTAGTTCTATTCCTAGTATATATGTTGGGTGACTTAGAAAAATCATACTTCGTACATGATTCCTTCGAAAATCCTTTAGGGCTTCTTTGATTCATATTAGGTTGGTATAAGATAATAGGATTTAGATCTTATAGGAATATTTCCTACACTAGTAGTTTGATTCATATGAACATATCCAATAGGAAATAATCCTATAGGAATCATCAAGTAGTGCAAATCCTAGTATAGGATTAAATATTTGGTCCTACCTCATGGAAAAATTCATTTGGCGCAATCAAACGCAACTCATCTTATTATAGGATTTAACTACACATGTCATCCCAAATCCCAATCCTACATTCCTACTCCTATGATTTCCCTATCCTGTGAATGAAAGGAGCCCTTAAAATCAAACTATCCCGCACCTCGTCGATTCGTATAAAACCGACTCTAGCCAACAACTCTTCGCCCGACCTTTCTTCTTCACCATCAGGCCACCACACACTGTCATTTTCCATTGCAACGCATTTAGGGTGTGTTCGGTTCCAGAACCAAGTGGAATGGAATGGAACCGTTCCGCACCTAGAGCCCATTCTTGTGTTCGGTTGTGGAATGGAACGGAACCGAGTGGTTCCTCGAAAGGGAATATTCTCCCCATATGCAGAATGCACCCATTCCACCGAATCGGTGGAATGTGGTGGAACGGCTGTTACTTAGCCGCTATTAATTACAAAGCACTTCACTAATCCAACCAAAAAAATTATTAGTTGTTGTTAATTATGATTTTGAGATTAAAAAGGCCACTATTAATTACGATATTTAGACAAAAGATTAAACTTTAACTTCATTCCGTTCTACTCTCCAAATTCCCCGACCATACAAAAAATAACATTAATTACGATTTTAAGATTAAAAAGGCCATTAGGCGTTGTTAATTACGATTTTAAGATTTAAAAGGCTATTTGCCATTGTTAATTACGATTCTTAGACAAAAGTTTAGTTTAACCACATTCCGTTCTGCTCTCCAATTCCTCCAACCGAACAAAAAACAGTACCATTCTGTACCTCCTTTTTGTCCAAACCGAACGCGGGGATGGAACCATTCCATTCCTCTGGAAAGGAACCATTCCTTACTAAAATCTTCTTGTGCCACCTCCCAGTTTAAAGGCCTACTCGCATAACCCTACAGCTCTGCACTCGCGTGGGCAACCGAACACACCTACATCATCAATGCCCCGCGTACTTATCCGCACCGCCTACAGCTCTGCACTCCTATGACCTATCCATGGCTGGGCAGTCAAAAAAAGCTGCGTCACCTGGGAAATCAACAAGCCACGCAAGCAAGTCGCAAGCATCATAAATTCCGAATCAATGCCTAGCTACAGTCTACCTGGCCTCCTCCCAACTCATTGTCCTTGAGGCCTTAACAAAGCCTTCTAAAAGGGTTTTATCAAAATATTCCATATGGATTAGTAAAAAAACGCACCTGCTAAAGATTCATATATGCCCATTTGAATCTTGGTCAAATCCTAGGTTTGACCATGATTTAAACAAGTTTAAAACATGAATATGAAAATTAAGCATGTATCCTTCGTAGTCACTCCAAAATGAAGCTCTTGAGAGGGTTTTTGAAATTTCCATGTTTGAAACCAAAAAACCACGTACTTCTCTTCATGCTTGACTTCATAAGACAGAGTTTGGGGTTAGGGGTAGCTTGATACATGATTTTTCTCGTTTGAATATGTCTAGACCTTGTTATCAACTTAATTGAATGCTTACTATATATATGACATAAGAAGACTATGTGCATTGGTTTTTCATTTTATTGTTTTTTTAATTTTATGCCCATTTGAATCTTGGTCAAATCCTAAGTTTGACCATGATTTAAACAAGTTGAAAACATGAATATGAAAAATTAAGCATATATCCTTCTTAGTCACTCCAAAATGAAGCTCTTGGGAGGGTTTTTGAAATTTCCATGTTTTAAACCAAAAACCACATATCTTCATGCTTGACTTCATGAGATAGAGTTTAGGGTTAGGGGTAGATACATGATTTCTCTGGTTTGAATATATCTAGACCTTGTTTATCAACTTAATTGAATGCTTACTAATGTGACATAAGAAGACTATGTGCCTTGATTTTCCATTTTTTTGTTTTTTTTGAATTTTTATGCCCATTTGAATCTTGGTCAAATCCTAGGTTTGACCATGATTTAAACAAGTTTAATAAAACATGAATAGGAAAAATTAAGCATATATCCTTCTTAGTCACTCCAAAATGTAGATCTTGGTAGGGTTTTTAAAATTTCCATGTTTGAAACCAAAAACCACGACTTCTCTTCATGCATGCTTGACTTCATAAGACAGAGTTTAGGGCTAGGGTAGCTAGATACATGATGTTTCTGGTTTGAATATGTCTAGACCTTGTTTATCAACTTAATTGAATGCTTACTATATGACATAAGAAGACTACGTGCCTTGGTTTTTCATTTATTTTCATTTATTTTGAATTTTTATGCCCATTTGAATCTTGGTCAAATCCTAGGTTTGACCATGATTTAAACTAGTTTAAAACATAAATATGAAAAATTAAGTATCTATCCTTCTTAGCCACTCCAAAATGAAGCTCTTGGGAGGGTTTTTGAAATTTCCATGATTGAAACCAAAAACCACTTCTCTTCATGCTTGACTTCATAAGTCAGGGTTTAGGGATATATATATAGGGGGTACATACATGATTTTTCTGGTTGGAATATGTCTAGAACTTGTTTTTCAACTTGAGCTTATCTAGAGCTTGTTTTTAAATTTTTTATACCCATTTGATTCTTCGTCAAATCCTAGGTTTGTTGACCTAGATTTGAACAAGTTTAAAACATGAATATGAAAAGGTAAGCATGTATGCTTCTTAATTAGTCACTCCAAAATGAAGCTCTTGGGAGGGTTTTTGAAATTTCCATGATTTAAACCAAAAACCACTTCTCTTCGTGCTTGACTTCATAAGTTAGGGTTTAGGGATATATAGGGGGTAGATACATCATGATTTTTCTGGTTTGAATATGTCTAGAGCTTGTTTATCAACTTAATTGAATGCTTACTATATGACATAAGAAGACTATGTGCCTTGATATTTCATTTTTTTAAAATTATGCCCTTTTGAATATTGGTCAAAACCTAGGTTTGACAAAGATTTAAAAAAGATTAAAACATGAAAATGAAAAAGTAAGCCTTGATCCTTCTTATTAACTCCAAAATGAAGGTTTTTGGGAGGGTTTTTGAAATATCCATGTTTGAAACCCAAAACCACTTCTCTTCGTGCAGAGTTTAGGGTTAGGGGTAGCTAGACACCTGAATTTTCTGGTTTGATATGTCTAGACCTTGTTTATCAACTTAATTGAATGCTTACTATATGACATAAGAAGACTATGTGCCTTGATTTTACATTTTTTTAAATTATGCCCATTTGAATCTTGGTCAAATCCTAGGTTTGACCATGATTTAAACAAGTTTGTTTATCAACTTGAATGCTTGCTATATGACATCAGAAGACTATGTGTTTGGTTTTTGTTTTTTGAATTTGTTATGCCCATTTGAATCTTAGTCAAATCCTAGGTTTGAATATATATGTCTAGACCTTGTATATCAACTTGAATGCTTACTATACATATGACATAAGAATGTTATGTGCTTTGGTTTTTCATTCTTTTCATTTTTTCTGAATTTTTAGGGCCATTTGAATCTTGGTCAAATCCTTGGTTTGACCAAGATTTAAACAAATTTAAAACATGAAAATGAAAAGGGAAGTCTGTATCCTTCTTAGTCACTCTAAAATGAAGCTTTTGGGATGTTCTTTAAATTTCAATGTTTGAAACCCAAAACGACTTCCCTTCATGCTAGACTTCATAAGATCGACAGGGGGTAGATACATGATTTGTCTGGTTTGGATATATCTAGACCTTGTTTATCAACTTGATTGCTTACGATATGACATAAGAAGACTATGTGATTTGGTTTTTCATTTTTCTGATTTTTTTGAATTTTGTGCCCACCCATTTGTATCTTCGTCAAATCCTAGGTTTGACCAAGATAATTTAAACAAGTTTAAAACATGAAAATGTAAAGGGAAGCATGTATCCTTCTTAGTCACTCTAAAATGAAGCTTTTGGGAGGTTTTTGAAATTTCGATGTTTGAAACCCAAAACCACTTCTCTTCACACGCTTGACTTCATAAGACAGAGTTTAGGGGTTAGGGGTATAGATACATGATTTGTCTGGTTTGAATATGTCTAGACCTTGTTTATCAACTTGAATGCTTACTATATGACATAAGAAGACTATGTGATTTGGTTTTTCATTTTTCTGTTTTTTAATTATTTTTCTGCCCATTTGAATCTTGGTCAAATCCTAGGTTTGAACAAGATTTAGACAAGTTTAACACGTGAAATTAAACGAATAAGTAAGCATTGATCCTTCTTAGTCACTCCAAAATGTACCAATTGATAGTGTTAACTTTGCTTCATGGAAAAAATAATGTCATGTAAATGAGTTAACTTGGATTTCCTACCCTTGAATCCATAGGAAACTTTGTTCTAATGCACTATTATAATCAACCGAGTTTTTACACCAACAGGTCTGTCACTTACGTGTGGTGCCCACGCGTGAGGTCCCACACTTGAGTGAGCACAAGTCACGTGCAATAGGTACGCCAACTCCCAGCCATCTTCTTTGTCAAGAGAAGACGCATCAGGATGCGTATTGGAAGTCTGTGGGTCCTTCTGGATCCTTCGGTTGTCCCTCTCACAAAAAAAACAAATCTCTCTCATTCTCGGCCTCGCTCGACTCGCTCGCTCGCTCGCTCGCTCCTGCGCACTGACAAACCCTGCACAACAGTCAACATCATCATCATCACCCGAAAAAGGGAAGACACCATAATGCTCTGCCTTTTTTCTCTCCTTCCGAGTGATCCCTCTTCCTCCGAGTTTCACTCGACGGGCAAACGCACATCTGCAGCATAGTAATAATAAAAAGGTAGAAAAATCGATATACGAATCTATAATTAAATAGGTTAAACTAGGGTTTTGCCCAGTACTACAGATCAAGGTTCAAAAAAATCCAACTACGGGGTTCGAACAACACGATTCTAATCCAAGAACTTTTTCGACCTCATCCAAGTGGCCTCAAACTATAGGGTTAGCATCTAGTGCAGTATGTGTGAAAATGTATGCACTATGTGTGCTATAACTTGTATGTCTTTCAAATTTGAACCAACTTTGAATAAGTTTGAAATATTTGAAATGGGGCTTTTGGCTTAAACGTTTGAAACTCAAAACGATTCTCTTCATGCTAGACTTCATAAGACCGAGTTTAGGGTTAGGGGTAGATACATGATTTGTCTGGTTTGAATATGTCTAAACCTTGTTTATCAACTTTAATGCTAACTTCTCAGTCACTCTAAAATGAAGTTTTTGGAGGTTTTTGAAATTTCCATCTTTGAAACCCAAAACCACTTCTCTTCATGCTTGACTTCATAAGAAAAAGTTTAGGGTTAGGGGGTATAGATACATGATTTGTATGGTTTGAATATGTCCAAACCTTGTTTATCAACTTGAATATGCTTACTATATGACATAAGAAGACTATGTACTTTGGTTTTTAATTTTTCTGACTTTTTTAATTTTCTGCGCATTTGAATCATATCTTGGTCAAATCCTAGGTTTCACCAAGATTTAGACAAGTTTAACACGTGAAAACGAGTAAGTAAGCATGGATCCTTCTTAGTCACTCTAAAATGAAGCTTTTGGGATGTTCTTGAAATTTCCATGTTTGAAACCCAAAACCACTTCTCTTCATGATTGACTTCCATAAGATCGACAGATCAGTTTAGGGTTAGGGGTAGATATATACATGATTTTTTGGTTTGAATATGTCTAGACCTTGTTTATCAACTTGAATGCTTACTATACATATGACATAAGAATGCTATGTGCTTTGGTTTTTCATTCTCTTTTTGATTTTTTTCTAAATTTTTAGGCCCATTTGAATCTTGGTCAAATCCTTGGTTTGACCAAGATTTAAACAAGTTTAAAACATGAAAATGAAAAGGGAAGTCAGTATCCTTCGTAGTCACTCTAAAATGGAGAAGCTTTTGGGATGTTCTTGTAATTTCTATGTTTGAAACCGAAAACGAGTTCCCTTCACATGCTAGTAGACTAGCTTCATAAGATCGACAGGCCGGGGGTAGATACATGATTTGTCTGGTTTGGATATATCTAGACCTTGTTTATCAACTTTAATGCTTACTATATGACATATATAAGAAAACTATTGCTTTGGTTTTTCCTTTTTCTGTTTTTTTTTATTTTGATGCCCATTTGAATCATGTCGAATCCTAGGTTTGACCAAGATAATTTAAACAAGTTTAAAACATGAAAATGAAAAGGGAAGCATGTATCCTTCTTAGTCACTCTAAAATGAAGCTTTTGGGAGGTTTTTGAAATTTCGATGTTTGAAACCCAAAACCACTTCTCTTCACATGCTTGACTTCATAAGACAGAGTTTAGGGGTTAGGGGTATAGATACATGATTTGTCTGGTTGAATATGTCTAGACCTTGTTTATCAACTTTAATGCTTACTATATGACATAAGAAAACTATTGCTTTGGTTTTTCTTTTTCTGATTTTTTTGAATTTTGATGCCCATTTGAATCTTGTCAAATTCTAGGTTTGACCAAGATTTAAACAAGTTTAAAACATGAAAATGAAAAGGGAAGCATGTAACCTTCTCAGTCACTCTAAAATGAAGTTTTTGGGAGGTTTTTGATATTTCCATGTTTGAAACCCGAAACCACTTCTCTTCATGCTTGACTTCATAAGACAGAGTTTAGGGTTAGGGGTAGATACATGATTTGTGTATGGGTTGAATATGTCCAAACCTTGTTTATCAACTTGAATATGCTTATGTGCTTTGGTTTTTTATTTTTCTGATTTTTTTGAATTTTATGCCCATAAATCTTGGTCAAATCCTAGGTTTGACCAGGATTTAAACAAGTTTAAAACATGAAATGAAAAGATAAGCCTGGATCCTTCTTAGTCACTCTAAAATGAAGCTTTTGGGAGGTTCTTGAAATTTCCATATTTGAAACCCAAAACCACTTCTCTACATGATTGACTTCATAAGACATAGTTTAATTAGAGTTTTAGGGGTAGATATATACATGATTTTTCTGGTTTGAATATATATGTCTAGACCTTGTTTATCAACTTGAATGCATGCTTACTATACATATGACATAAGAATGCTATATATGTGCTTTGGTTTTTCATTCTTTTGATTTTTTTCTGAATTTTTAGGGCCATTTGAATCTTGCATGGTTAAACTTGGGTTTTGCCCAGTTCTAAAGATCAAGGGTTCAAAAAAATCCAACTACGGGGTTCGAACAACACGATTCTAATCCAAGAATTTTTTCGACCTCATCCAAATGGCCTCAAACTATAGGGTTAGCATCTAGTGCAGTATGTGTGAAAATGTATGCACTATGTGTGCTATAACTTGTATGTCTTTCAAATTAAGTTGATAAACAAGGTCTAGACATATTCAAACCAGAATATTATACTGCATTAGTACAAAAAGTTTCCTATGGATTCATCAAGGGTAGTAAAGCCAAGTTAACTCATTGTCATGACTAAGAAGGATCCATGCTTACTTTTTCATTTTCATGTTTTAAACTTGTTTAAATCTTGGTCAAACCTAGGATTTGACCAAGATTCAAATGGTCATAAAAAATCAAACAAAATCAAGAAAATCAAAAACCAAACCACATAGTCTTCTTATGTAATATACTAAGCATTCAAGTTGATCAACGAAGTCTAGACATATTCAAACCAGAAAAATCATGTATCTACCCCCTAACCCTAAACGTTGTCTTATGAAGTCAAGCATGAAGAGAAGAAGTGGTTTTGGGTTTCAAACATGGAAATTTCAAAAACCCACCCAAAAGCTTCATTTTGGAGTGACTAAGAAGGATCCAAGCTTACTTTTTCATTTTCATGTTTCAAACTTGTTTAAATCTTTGTCAAACCTAGGATTTGACCAAGATTCAAATGGGCATAAAAATTCAAAAAAGAAATCAAAAAAATGAAACACCAAAGCACATAAACTTCTTATGTCATATAGTAATTAAGCATTCATGTTGATCAACAAAGTCTATATATATTTAAACAATAAAAATCATGTATATATACCCCCAAACCCAAAACCACTTCTCTTCACATGCTTGACTTCATAAGACAGAGTTTAGGGGTTAGGGGTATAGATACATGATTTGTCTGGTTTGAATATGTCTAGACCTTGTTTATCAACTTGAATGCTTACTATGTGATTTGGTTTTTCATTTTTCTGTTTTTTAATTATTTTTCTGCCCATTTGAATCTTGGTCAAATCCTAGGTTTGAACAAGATTTAGACAAGTTTAACACGTGAAATTAAACGAATAAGTAAGCATTGATCCTTCTTAGTCACTCCAAAATGTACCAATTGATAGTGTTAACTTTGCTTCATGGAAAAAATAATGTCATGTAAATGAGTTAACTTGGATTTCCTACCCTTGAATCCATAGGAAACTTTGTTCTAATGCACTATAATAATCAACCGAGTTTTTACACCAACAGGTCTGTCACTTACGTGTGGTGCCCACGCGTGTGGTCCCACACTTGAGTGAGCACAAGTCACGTGCAATAGGTACGCCAACTCCCAGCCATCTTCTTTGTCAAGAGAAGACGCATCAGGATGCGTATTGGAAGTCTGTGGGTCCTTCTGGATCCTTCGGTTGTCCCTCTCACAAAAAAAACAAATCTCTCTCATTCTCGGCCTCGCTCGACTCGCTCGCTCGCTCGCTCGCTCGCACCTCCTGCGCACTGACAAACCCTGCACAACAGTCAACATCACCAGAAAAAGAATATACACCATCAATAAGAGGGGCCCCGTGACTGCTCTCCCTTCTTCTCCTTCCGAGTGATTCCTCTTCCTCCGAGTTTCACTCGACGGGCAAACACACATGTGCTGCATAGTAATAATAAAAAAGTAAAAGAATCGACTACGAATCTATTATTAAATAGGTTATAAACTAGGGTTTTCCCCAGTACTACAGATCAAGTTGAAAAAAAAATCCAACTACGGGGTTTGATTTTGGCCTACAAATAAAAAATTAAATAAGTTGAACTAGTATTCCTCTAAAAAATCATTTTGGTTTGCATTGTTTGATAATTTTCATAGCTAGAGTGCATCACAATTTTTTGATTTCATGCTTTGCTTTGCCAATTTTGATTTTTTCTAACCACCTTCTCTTTGATTTCAAATTTAGGTCAAACTATCGATGCCTACTATGTGTTCTACTTGAATTGGATGCAGCATGCGCACATGATATGTTTTGCCATTGTTTTGGGCTTCCACACATCTTGGGGCATCCAAGTATTTAAGTTACCTTGTTTTTTAATTGTAATTCATGTACCCTTTCCTCCCAATTAAATTTTGGTTTTACATTTTTAATTTTTTTAAATTTTTATGCCCATTCTGATGTCATATAGTTAGCATTTAAGTTGATAAACAAGGTCTGGACATATTCAAACCAAAAAATCATGTATCTACCCCCTAACGCTAAACTCTGTCATATGAAGTCAAGCATATGAAGAGAAGTGGTTTTGGGTTTCAAACATGGAAATTTCCATGCTTGAAACCAAAAACCACTTCTCTTCATGCATGCTTGACTTCATAAGACAGAGTTTAGGGTTAGGTGGTAGATACATGATTTTCCTGGTTTGAATATGTTTAGACCTTGTTTATCAAATTAATTGAATGCTTACTATATAACATAAGAGAAGACCTTGTTTTTTTTGAATTTTTATACCCATTCGAATCTTTGTCAAATCCTTGGTTCCACCAAGATTTGAATAAGTTAAAAACATGAATATGAAAAAGTAAGCATGTATGCTTCTTAGTCACTTCAAAATGAAGCTCTTGGGAGGGTTTTTGAATTTCCATGTTCGAAACCAAAAACCACATATCTTCATGCTTGACTTCATGAAACAAAGTTTAGGGTTATGGGTAGATACATGCATGATTTTTCTTGTTTGAATATGTCTAGAACTTGTTTATCAACTTAATTGAATGCCTACTATATAACATAAGAAGACCTTTTTTGTATTTTTTAAATTTTTATACCCATTTGAATCTTGGTCAAATCCTAGGTTTCACCAAGATTTGAATAAGTTTAAAACATGAATATGAAAAAGTAAGCATGCATGTATGCTTCTTAATTAATCACTTCGAAATGAAGCTCTTGGGAGGGTTTTTGAAATTTCCATGTTTGAAACCAAAAACCACATATCTTCATGCATGCGCTTGACTTCATGAGACAGAGTTTAGTGTTAGGGGGTAGATACATGATTTCTCTCGTTTGAATATGTTTGAAACCAAAAACCACATATCTCTGGTTTGCCCGCACTTAGAAATGATATTTGCATCACTTATCATATGTTTGCCCATTTGAATCTTGTCAAATCCTAGATTTGACCAAGATAATTTAAACAAGTTTAAAACATGAAAATGAAAAGGCAAGCTTGTATCCTTCTTAGTCACTCTAAAATGAAGTTTGGGGAGGTTTTTGAAATTTCCATGCTTGAAACCAAAAACCACTTCTCTTCATGCTTGACTTCATAAAGACAGAGTTTGGGGATATATAGGGGTAGATACATGATTTTTCTGGTTTGATATGTCTAGACCTTGTTTATCAACTTAATTGAATGCTTACTATATGACATAAGAAGACTATGTGCCTTGATTTTACATTTTTTTAAATTATGCCCATTTGAATCTTGGTCAAATCCTAGGTTTGACCATGATTTAAACAAGTTTAAAACATGAATATGAAAATTAAGCATGTATCCTTCGTAGTCACTCCAAAATGAAGCTCTTGAGAGGGTTTTTGAAATTTCCATGTTTGAAACCAAAAAACCACGTACTTCTCTTCATGCTTGACTTCATAAGACAGAGTTTGGGGTTAGCTAGGGGTAGCTTGATACATGATTTTTCTCGTTTGAATATGTCTAGACCTTGTTATCAACTTAATTGAATGCTTACTATATATATGACATAAGAAGACTATGTGCATTGGTTTTTCATTTTATTGTTTTTTTAATTTTATGCCCATTTGAATCTTGGTCAAATCCTAAGTTTGACCATGATTTAAACAAGTTGAAAACATGAATATGAAAAATTAAGCATATATCCTTCTTAGTCACTCCAAAATGAAGCTCTTGGGAGGGTTTTTGAAATTTCCATGTTTTAAACCAAAAACCACATATCTTCATGCTTGACTTCATGAGATAGAGTTTAGGGTTAGGGGTAGATACATGATTTCTCTGGTTTGAATATATCTAGACCTTGTTTATCAACTTAATTGAATGCTTACTAATGTGACATAAGAAGACTATGTGCCTTGATTTTCCATTTTTTTGTTTTTTTTGAATTTTTATGCCCATTTGAATCTTGGTCAAATCCTAGGTTTGACCATGATTTAAACAAGTTTAATAAAACATGAATAGGAAAAATTAAGCATATATCCTTCTTAGTCACTCCAAAATGTAGATCTTGGTAGGGTTTTTAAAATTTCCATGTTTGAAACCAAAAACCACGACTTCTCTTCATGCATGCTTGACTTCATAAGACAGAGTTTAGGGCTAGGGTAGCTAGATACATGATGTTTCTGGTTTGAATATGTCTAGACCTTGTTTATCAACTTAATTGAATGCTTACTATATGACATAAGAAGACTACGTGCCTTGGTTTTTCATTTATTTTCATTTATTTTGAATTTTTATGCCCATTTGAATCTTGGTCAAATCCTAGGTTTGACCATGATTTAAACTAGTTTAAAACATAAATATGAAAAATTAAGTATCTATCCTTCTTAGCCACTCCAAAATGAAGCTCTTGGGAGGGTTTTTGAAATTTCCATGATTGAAACCAAAAACCACTTCTCTTCATGCTTGACTTCATAAGTCAGGGTTTAGGGATATATATATAGGGGGTACATACATGATTTTTCTGGTTGGAATATGTCTAGAACTTGTTTTTCAACTTGAGCTTATCTAGAGCTTGTTTTTAAATTTTTTATACCCATTTGATTCTTCGTCAAATCCTAGGTTTGTTGACCTAGATTTGAACAAGTTTAAAACATGAATATGAAAAGGTAAGCATGTATGCTTCTTAATTAGTCACTCCAAAATGAAGCTCTTGGGAGGGTTTTTGAAATTTCCATGATTTAAACCAAAAACCACTTCTCTTCGTGCTTGACTTCATAAGTTAGGGTTTAGGGATATATAGGGGGTAGATACATCATGATTTTTCTGGTTTGAATATGTCTAGAGCTTGTTTATCAACTTAATTGAATGCTTACTATATGACATAAGAAGACTATGTGCCTTGATATTTCATTTTTTTAAATTATGCCCTTTTGAATATTGGTCAAAACCTAGGTTTGACAAAGATTTAAAAAAGATTAAAACATGAAAATGAAAAAGTAAGCCTTGATCCTTCTTATTAACTCCAAAATGAAGGTTTTTGGGAGGGTTTTTGAAATATCCATGTTTGAAACCCAAAACCACTTCTCTTCGTGCAGAGTTTAGGGTTAGGGGTAGCTAGACACCTGAATTTTCTGGTTTGATATGTCTAGACCTTGTTTATCAACTTAATTGAATGCTTACTATATGACATAAGAAGACTATGTGCCTTGATTTTACATTTTTTTAAAATTATGCCCATTTGAATCTTGGTCAAATCCTAGGTTTGACCATGATTTAAACAAGTTTGTTTATCAACTTGAATGCTTGCTATATGA
The DNA here is from genome assembly GCA_030979885.1 of Lolium multiflorum. Taxonomy (NCBI): domain Eukaryota; kingdom Viridiplantae; phylum Streptophyta; class Magnoliopsida; order Poales; family Poaceae; genus Lolium; species Lolium multiflorum. The sequence continues at coordinate 251,392 of JAUUTY010000262.1, forward strand.
CATCAGAAGACTATGTGTTTGGTTTTTGTTTTTTGAATTTGTTATGCCCATTTGAATCTTAGTCAAATCCTAGGTTTGAATATATATGTCTAGACCTTGTATATCAACTTGAATGCTTACTATACATATGACATAAGAATGTTATGTGCTTTGGTTTTTCATTCTTTTCATTTTTTCTGAATTTTTAGGGCCATTTGAATCTTGGTCAAATCCTTGGTTTGACCAAGATTTAAACAAATTTAAAACATGAAAATGAAAAGGGAAGTCTGTATCCTTCTTAGTCACTCTAAAATGAAGCTTTTGGGATGTTCTTTAAATTTCAATGTTTGAAACCCAAAACGACTTCCCTTCATGCTAGACTTCATAAGATCGACAGGGGGTAGATACATGATTTGTCTGGTTTGGATATATCTAGACCTTGTTTATCAACTTGATTGCTTACGATATGACATAAGAAGACTATGTGATTTGGTTTTTCATTTTTCTGATTTTTTTGAATTTTGTGCCCACCCATTTGTATCTTCGTCAAATCCTAGGTTTGACCAAGATAATTTAAACAAGTTTAAAACATGAAAATGTAAAGGGAAGCATGTATCCTTCTTAGTCACTCTAAAATGAAGCTTTTGGGAGGTTTTTGAAATTTCGATGTTTGAAACCCAAAACCACTTCTCTTCACACGCTTGACTTCATAAGACAGAGTTTAGGGGTTAGGGGTATAGATACATGATTTGTCTGGTTTGAATATGTCTAGACCTTGTTTATCAACTTGAATGCTTACTATATGACATAAGAAGACTATGTGATTTGGTTTTTCATTTTTCTGTTTTTTAATTATTTTTCTGCCCATTTGAATCTTGGTCAAATCCTAGGTTTGAACAAGATTTAGACAAGTTTAACACGTGAAATTAAACGAATAAGTAAGCATTGATCCTTCTTAGTCACTCCAAAATGTACCAATTGATAGTGTTAACTTTGCTTCATGGAAAAAATAATGTCATGTAAATGAGTTAACTTGGATTTCCTACCCTTGAATCCATAGGAAACTTTGTTCTAATGCACTATTATAATCAACCGAGTTTTTACACCAACAGGTCTGTCACTTACGTGTGGTGCCCACGCGTGAGGTCCCACACTTGAGTGAGCACAAGTCACGTGCAATAGGTACGCCAACTCCCAGCCATCTTCTTTGTCAAGAGAAGACGCATCAGGATGCGTATTGGAAGTCTGTGGGTCCTTCTGGATCCTTCGGTTGTCCCTCTCACAAAAAAAACAAATCTCTCTCATTCTCGGCCTCGCTCGACTCGCTCGCTCGCTCGCACCTCCTGCGCACTGACAAACCCTGCACAACAGTCAACATCATCATCATCACCCGAAAAAGGGAAGACACCATAATGCTCTGCCTTTTTTCTCTCCTTCCGAGTGATCCCTCTTCCTCCGAGTTTCACTCGACGGGCAAACGCACATCTGCAGCATAGTAATAATAAAAAGGTAGAAAAATCGATATACGAATCTATAATTAAATAGGTTAAACTAGGGTTTTGCCCAGTACTACAGATCAAGGTTCAAAAAAATCCAACTACGGGGTTCGAACAACACGATTCTAATCCAAGAACTTTTTCGACCTCATCCAAGTGGCCTCAAACTATAGGGTTAGCATCTAGTGCAGTATGTGTGAAAATGTATGCACTATGTGTGCTATAACTTGTATGTCTTTCAAATTTGAACCAACTTTGAATAAGTTTGAAATATTTGAAATGGGGCTTTTGGCTTAAACGTTTGAAACTCAAAACGATTCTCTTCATGCTAGACTTCATAAGACCGAGTTTAGGGTTAGGGGTAGATACATGATTTGTCTGGTTTGAATATGTCTAAACCTTGTTTATCAACTTTAATGCTAACTTCTCAGTCACTCTAAAATGAAGTTTTTGGAGGTTTTTGAAATTTCCATCTTTGAAACCCAAAACCACTTCTCTTCATGCTTGACTTCATAAGAAAAAGTTTAGGGTTAGGGGGTATAGATACATGATTTGTATGGTTTGAATATGTCCAAACCTTGTTTATCAACTTGAATATGCTTACTATATGACATAAGAAGACTATGTACTTTGGTTTTTAATTTTTCTGACTTTTTTAATTTTCTGCGCATTTGAATCATATCTTGGTCAAATCCTAGGTTTCACCAAGATTTAGACAAGTTTAACACGTGAAAACGAGTAAGTAAGCATGGATCCTTCTTAGTCACTCTAAAATGAAGCTTTTGGGATGTTCTTGAAATTTCCATGTTTGAAACCCAAAACCACTTCTCTTCATGATTGACTTCCATAAGATCGACAGATCAGTTTAGGGTTAGGGGTAGATATATACATGATTTTTTGGTTTGAATATGTCTAGACCTTGTTTATCAACTTGAATGCTTACTATACATATGACATAAGAATGCTATGTGCTTTGGTTTTTCATTCTCTTTTTGATTTTTTTCTAAATTTTTAGGCCCATTTGAATCTTGGTCAAATCCTTGGTTTGACCAAGATTTAAACAAGTTTAAAACATGAAAATGAAAAGGGAAGTCAGTATCCTTCGTAGTCACTCTAAAATGGAGAAGCTTTTGGGATGTTCTTGTAATTTCTATGTTTGAAACCGAAAACGAGTTCCCTTCACATGCTAGTAGACTAGCTTCATAAGATCGACAGGCCGGGGGTAGATACATGATTTGTCTGGTTTGGATATATCTAGACCTTGTTTATCAACTTTAATGCTTACTATATGACATATATAAGAAAACTATTGCTTTGGTTTTTCCTTTTTCTGTTTTTTTTTATTTTGATGCCCATTTGAATCATGTCGAATCCTAGGTTTGACCAAGATAATTTAAACAAGTTTAAAACATGAAAATGAAAAGGGAAGCATGTATCCTTCTTAGTCACTCTAAAATGAAGCTTTTGGGAGGTTTTTGAAATTTCGATGTTTGAAACCCAAAACCACTTCTCTTCACATGCTTGACTTCATAAGACAGAGTTTAGGGGTTAGGGGTATAGATACATGATTTGTCTGGTTGAATATGTCTAGACCTTGTTTATCAACTTTAATGCTTACTATATGACATAAGAAAACTATTGCTTTGGTTTTTCTTTTTCTGATTTTTTTGAATTTTGATGCCCATTTGAATCTTGTCAAATTCTAGGTTTGACCAAGATTTAAACAAGTTTAAAACATGAAAATGAAAAGGGAAGCATGTAACCTTCTCAGTCACTCTAAAATGAAGTTTTTGGGAGGTTTTTGATATTTCCATGTTTGAAACCCGAAACCACTTCTCTTCATGCTTGACTTCATAAGACAGAGTTTAGGGTTAGGGGTAGATACATGATTTGTGTATGGGTTGAATATGTCCAAACCTTGTTTATCAACTTGAATATGCTTATGTGCTTTGGTTTTTTATTTTTCTGATTTTTTTGAATTTTATGCCCATAAATCTTGGTCAAATCCTAGGTTTGACCAGGATTTAAACAAGTTTAAAACATGAAATGAAAAGATAAGCCTGGATCCTTCTTAGTCACTCTAAAATGAAGCTTTTGGGAGGTTCTTGAAATTTCCATATTTGAAACCCAAAACCACTTCTCTACATGATTGACTTCATAAGACATAGTTTAATTAGAGTTTTAGGGGTAGATATATACATGATTTTTCTGGTTTGAATATATATGTCTAGACCTTGTTTATCAACTTGAATGCATGCTTACTATACATATGACATAAGAATGCTATATATGTGCTTTGGTTTTTCATTCTTTTGATTTTTTTCTGAATTTTTAGGGCCATTTGAATCTTGCATGGTTAAACTTGGGTTTTGCCCAGTTCTAAAGATCAAGGGTTCAAAAAAATCCAACTACGGGGTTCGAACAACACGATTCTAATCCAAGAATTTTTTCGACCTCATCCAAATGGCCTCAAACTATAGGGTTAGCATCTAGTGCAGTATGTGTGAAAATGTATGCACTATGTGTGCTATAACTTGTATGTCTTTCAAATTAAGTTGATAAACAAGGTCTAGACATATTCAAACCAGAATATTATACTGCATTAGTACAAAAAGTTTCCTATGGATTCATCAAGGGTAGTAAAGCCAAGTTAACTCATTGTCATGACTAAGAAGGATCCATGCTTACTTTTTCATTTTCATGTTTTAAACTTGTTTAAATCTTGGTCAAACCTAGGATTTGACCAAGATTCAAATGGTCATAAAAAATCAAACAAAATCAAGAAAATCAAAAACCAAACCACATAGTCTTCTTATGTAATATACTAAGCATTCAAGTTGATCAACGAAGTCTAGACATATTCAAACCAGAAAAATCATGTATCTACCCCCTAACCCTAAACGTTGTCTTATGAAGTCAAGCATGAAGAGAAGAAGTGGTTTTGGGTTTCAAACATGGAAATTTCAAAAACCCACCCAAAAGCTTCATTTTGGAGTGACTAAGAAGGATCCAAGCTTACTTTTTCATTTTCATGTTTCAAACTTGTTTAAATCTTTGTCAAACCTAGGATTTGACCAAGATTCAAATGGGCATAAAAATTCAAAAAAGAAATCAAAAAAATGAAACACCAAAGCACATAAACTTCTTATGTCATATAGTAATTAAGCATTCATGTTGATCAACAAAGTCTATATATATTTAAACAATAAAAATCATGTATATATACCCCCAAACCCAAAACCACTTCTCTTCACATGCTTGACTTCATAAGACAGAGTTTAGGGGTTAGGGGTATAGATACATGATTTGTCTGGTTTGAATATGTCTAGACCTTGTTTATCAACTTGAATGCTTACTATGTGATTTGGTTTTTCATTTTTCTGTTTTTTAATTATTTTTCTGCCCATTTGAATCTTGGTCAAATCCTAGGTTTGAACAAGATTTAGACAAGTTTAACACGTGAAATTAAACGAATAAGTAAGCATTGATCCTTCTTAGTCACTCCAAAATGTACCAATTGATAGTGTTAACTTTGCTTCATGGAAAAAATAATGTCATGTAAATGAGTTAACTTGGATTTCCTACCCTTGAATCCATAGGAAACTTTGTTCTAATGCACTATAATAATCAACCGAGTTTTTACACCAACAGGTCTGTCACTTACGTGTGGTGCCCACGCGTGTGGTCCCACACTTGAGTGAGCACAAGTCACGTGCAATAGGTACGCCAACTCCCAGCCATCTTCTTTGTCAAGAGAAGACGCATCAGGATGCGTATTGGAAGTCTGTGGGTCCTTCTGGATCCTTCGGTTGTCCCTCTCACAAAAAAAACAAATCTCTCTCATTCTCGGCCTCGCTCGACTCGCTCGCTCGCTCGCTCGCTCCTGCTCACTGACAAACCCTGCACAAAAGTCAACATCATCACCCGAAAAAGGGGAGACACCATAATTCTCTCCCTTCTTCTCTCCTTCCGAGTGATCCCTTCTTCCTCCGAGTTTCACTCGACGGGCAAACACACATGTGCTGCATAGTAATAATAAAAAAGTAAAAGAATCGACTACGAATCTATTATTAAATAGGTTATAAACTAGGGTTTTCCCCAGTACTACAGATCAAGTTGAAAAAAAAATCCAACTACGGGGTTTGATTTTGGCCTACAAATAAAAAATTAAATAAGTTGAACTAGTATTCCTCTAAAAAATCATTTTGGTTTGCATTGTTTGATAATTTTCATAGCTAGAGTGCATCACAATTTTTTGATTTCATGCTTTGCTTTGCCAATTTTGATTTTTTCTAACCACCTTCTCTTTGATTTCAAATTTAGGTCAAACTATCGATGCCTACTATGTGTTCTACTTGAATTGGATGCAGCATGCGCACATGATATGTTTTGCCATTGTTTTGGGCTTCCACACATCTTGGGGCATCCAAGTATTTAAGTTACCTTGTTTTTTAATTGTAATTCATGTACCCTTTCCTCCCAATTAAATTTTGGTTTTACATTTTTAATTTTTTTAAATTTTTATGCCCATTCTGATGTCATATAGTTAGCATTTAAGTTGATAAACAAGGTCTGGACATATTCAAACCAAAAAATCATGTATCTACCCCCTAACGCTAAACTCTGTCATATGAAGTCAAGCATATGAAGAGAAGTGGTTTTGGGTTTCAAACATGGAAATTTCCATGCTTGAAACCAAAAACCACTTCTCTTCATGCATGCTTGACTTCATAAGACAGAGTTTAGGGTTAGGTGGTAGATACATGATTTTCCTGGTTTGAATATGTTTAGACCTTGTTTATCAAATTAATTGAATGCTTACTATATAACATAAGAGAAGACCTTGTTTTTTTTGAATTTTTATACCCATTCGAATCTTTGTCAAATCCTTGGTTCCACCAAGATTTGAATAAGTTAAAAACATGAATATGAAAAAGTAAGCATGTATGCTTCTTAGTCACTTCAAAATGAAGCTCTTGGGAGGGTTTTTGAATTTCCATGTTCGAAACCAAAAACCACATATCTTCATGCTTGACTTCATGAAACAAAGTTTAGGGTTATGGGTAGATACATGCATGATTTTTCTTGTTTGAATATGTCTAGAACTTGTTTATCAACTTAATTGAATGCCTACTATATAACATAAGAAGACCTTTTTTGTATTTTTTAAATTTTTATACCCATTTGAATCTTGGTCAAATCCTAGGTTTCACCAAGATTTGAATAAGTTTAAAACATGAATATGAAAAAGTAAGCATGCATGTATGCTTCTTAATTAATCACTTCGAAATGAAGCTCTTGGGAGGGTTTTTGAAATTTCCATGTTTGAAACCAAAAACCACATATCTTCATGCATGCGCTTGACTTCATGAGACAGAGTTTAGTGTTAGGGGGTAGATACATGATTTCTCTCGTTTGAATATGTTTGAAACCAAAAACCACATATCTCTGGTTTGCCCGCACTTAGAAATGATATTTGCATCACTTATCATATGTTTGCCCATTTGAATCTTGTCAAATCCTAGATTTGACCAAGATAATTTAAACAAGTTTAAAACATGAAAATGAAAAGGCAAGCTTGTATCCTTCTTAGTCACTCTAAAATGAAGTTTGGGGAGGTTTTTGAAATTTCCATGCTTGAAACCAAAAAACCACTTCTCTTCATGCTTGACTTCATAAAGACAGAGTTTGGGGATATATAGGGGTAGATACATGATTTTTCTGGTTTGATATGTCTAGACCTTGTTTATCAACTTAATTGAATGCTTACTATATGACATAAGAAGACTATGTGCCTTGATTTTACATTTTTTTAAATTATGCCCATTTGAATCTTGGTCAAATCCTAGGTTTGACCATGATTTAAACAAGTTTAAAACATGAATATGAAAATTAAGCATGTATCCTTCGTAGTCACTCCAAAATGAAGCTCTTGAGAGGGTTTTTGAAATTTCCATGTTTGAAACCAAAAAACCACGTACTTCTCTTCATGCTTGACTTCATAAGACAGAGTTTGGGGTTAGCTAGGGGTAGCTTGATACATGATTTTTCTCGTTTGAATATGTCTAGACCTTGTTATCAACTTAATTGAATGCTTACTATATATATGACATAAGAAGACTATGTGCATTGGTTTTTCATTTTATTGTTTTTTTAATTTTATGCCCATTTGAATCTTGGTCAAATCCTAAGTTTGACCATGATTTAAACAAGTTGAAAACATGAATATGAAAAATTAAGCATATATCCTTCTTAGTCACTCCAAAATGAAGCTCTTGGGAGGGTTTTTGAAATTTCCATGTTTTAAACCAAAAACCACATATCTTCATGCTTGACTTCATGAGATAGAGTTTAGGGTTAGGGGGTAGATACATGATTTCTCTGGTTTGAATATATCTAGACCTTGTTTATCAACTTAATTGAATGCTTACTAATGTGACATAAGAAGACTATGTGCCTTGATTTTCCATTTTTTTGTTTTTTTTGAATTTTTATGCCCATTTGAATCTTGGTCAAATCCTAGGTTTGACCATGATTTAAACAAGTTTAATAAAACATGAATAGGAAAAATTAAGCATATATCCTTCTTAGTCACTCCAAAATGTAGATCTTGGTAGGGTTTTTAAAATTTCCATGTTTGAAACCAAAAACCACGACTTCTCTTCATGCATGCTTGACTTCATAAGACAGAGTTTAGGGCTAGGGTAGCTAGATACATGATGTTTCTGGTTTGAATATGTCTAGACCTTGTTTATCAACTTAATTGAATGCTTACTATATGACATAAGAAGACTACGTGCCTTGGTTTTTCATTTATTTTCATTTATTTTGAATTTTTATGCCCATTTGAATCTTGGTCAAATCCTAGGTTTGACCATGATTTAAACTAGTTTAAAACATAAATATGAAAAATTAAGTATCTATCCTTCTTAGCCACTCCAAAATGAAGCTCTTGGGAGGGTTTTTGAAATTTCCATGATTGAAACCAAAAACCACTTCTCTTCATGCTTGACTTCATAAGTCAGGGTTTAGGGATATATATATAGGGGGTACATACATGATTTTTCTGGTTGGAATATGTCTAGAACTTGTTTTTCAACTTGAGCTTATCTAGAGCTTGTTTTTAAATTTTTTATACCCATTTGATTCTTCGTCAAATCCTAGGTTTGTTGACCTAGATTTGAACAAGTTTAAAACATGAATATGAAAAGGTAAGCATGTATGCTTCTTAATTAGTCACTCCAAAATGAAGCTCTTGGGAGGGTTTTTGAAATTTCCATGATTTAAACCAAAAACCACTTCTCTTCGTGCTTGACTTCATAAGTTAGGGTTTAGGGATATATAGGGGGTAGATACATCATGATTTTTCTGGTTTGAATATGTCTAGAGCTTGTTTATCAACTTAATTGAATGCTTACTATATGACATAAGAAGACTATGTGCCTTGATATTTCATTTTTTTTAAATTATGCCCTTTTGAATATTGGTCAAAACCTAGGTTTGACAAAGATTTAAAAAAGATTAAAACATGAAAATGAAAAAGTAAGCCTTGATCCTTCTTATTAACTCCAAAATGAAGGTTTTTGGGAGGGTTTTTGAAATATCCATGTTTGAAACCCAAAACCACTTCTCTTCGTGCAGAGTTTAGGGTTAGGGGTAGCTAGACACATGAATTTTCTGGTTTGATATGTCTAGACCTTGTTTATCAACTTAATTGAATGCTTACTATATGACATAAGAAGACTATGTGCCTTGATTTTACATTTTTTTAAAATTATGCCCATTTGAATCTTGGTCAAATCCTAGGTTTGACCATGATTTAAACAAGTTTGTTTATCAACTTGAATGCTTGCTATATGACATCAGAAGACTATGTGTTTGGTTTTTGTTTTTTGAATTTGTTATGCCCATTTGAATCTTAGTCAAATCCTAGGTTTGAATATATATGTCTAGACCTTGTATATCAACTTGAATGCTTACTATACATATGACATAAGAATGTTATGTGCTTTGGTTTTTCATTCTTTTCATTTTTTTCTGAATTTTTAGGGCCATTTGAATCTTGGTCAAATCCTTGGTTTGACCAAGATTTAAACAAATTTAAAACATGAAAATGAAAAGGGAAGTCTGTATCCTTCTTAGTCACTCTAAAATGAAGCTTTTGGGATGTTCTTTAAATTTCAATGTTTGAAACCCAAAACGACTTCCCTTCATGCTAGACTTCATAAGATCGACAGGGGGTAGATACATGATTTGTCTGGTTTGGATATATCTAGACCTTGTTTATCAACTTGATTGCTTACGATATGACATAAGAAGACTATGTGATTTGGTTTTTCATTTTTCTGATTTTTTTGAATTTTGTGCCCACCCATTTGTATCTTCGTCAAATCCTAGGTTTGACCAAGATAATTTAAACAAGTTTAAAACATGAAAATGTAAAGGGAAGCATGTATCCTTCTTAGTCACTCTAAAATGAAGCTTTTGGGAGGTTTTTGAAATTTCGATGTTTGAAACCCAAAACCACTTCTCTTCACACGCTTGACTTCATAAGACAGAGTTTAGGGTTAGGGGTATAGATACATGATTTGTCTGGTTTGAATATGTCTAGACCTTGTTTATCAACTTGAATGCTTACTATATGACATAAGAAGACTATGTGATTTGGTTTTTCATTTTTCTGTTTTTTAATTATTTTTCTGCCCATTTGAATCTTGGTCAAATCCTAGGTTTGAACAAGATTTAGACAAGTTTAACACGTGAAATTAAACGAATAAGTAAGCATTGATCCTTCTTAGTCACTCCAAAATGTACCAATTGATAGTGTTAACTTTGCTTCATGGAAAAAATAATGTCATGTAAATGAGTTAACTTGGATTTCCTACCCTTGAATCCATAGGAAACTTTGTTCTAATGCACTATTATAATCAACCGAGTTTTTACACCAACAGGTCTGTCACTTACGTGTGGTGCCCACGCGTGAGGTCCCACACTTGAGTGAGCACAAGTCACGTGCAATAGGTACGCCAACTCCCAGCCATCTTCTTTGTCAAGAGAAGACGCATCAGGATGCGTATTGGAAGTCTGTGGGTCCTTCTGGATCCTTCGGTTGTCCCTCTCACAAAAAAAAAACAAATCTCTCTCATTCTCGGCCTCGCTCGACTCGCTCGCTCGCTCGCACCTCCTGCGCACTGACAAACCCTGCACAACAGTCAACATCATCATCATCACCCGAAAAAGGGAAGACACCATAATGCTCTGCCTTTTTTCTCTCCTTCCGAGTGATCCCTCTTCCTCCGAGTTTCACTCGACGGGCAAACGCACATCTGCAGCATAGTAATAATAAAAAGGTAGAAAAATCGATATACGAATCTATAATTAAATAGGTTAAACTAGGGTTTTGCCCAGTACTACAGATCAAGGTTCAAAAAAATCCAACTACGGGGTTCGAACAACACGATTCTAATCCAAGAACTTTTTCGACCTCATCCAAGTGGCCTCAAACTATAGGGTTAGCATCTAGTGCAGTATGTGTGAAAATGTATGCACTATGTGTGCTATAACTTGTATGTCTTTCAAATTTGAACCAACTTTGAATAAGTTTGAAATATTTGAAATGGGGCTTTTGGCTTAAACGTTTGAAACTCAAAACGATTCTCTTCATGCTAGACTTCATAAGACCGAGTTTAGGGTTAGGGGTAGATACATGATTTGTCTGGTTTGAATATGTCTAAACCTTGTTTATCAACTTTAATGCTAACTTCTCAGTCACTCTAAAATGAAGTTTTTGGAGGTTTTTGAAATTTCCATCTTTGAAACCCAAAACCACTTCTCTTCATGCTTGACTTCATAAGAAAAAGTTTATTATCTCTGTCTTATCAAGTCAAGCACGAAGAGAAGTCGTTTTGGGTTTCAAACATGGAATTTTCAAAAACCCTCCAAAAAGCTTCATTTTGGAGTGACTAAGAAGGATGGAGGCTTACCTTTTTCATTTTCATGTTTTAAACATGTTTAAATCTTGGTCAAACCTATTATTTGACAAAGAATCAGATGGGCTTAAAATTTCAAAAAAATCAAAAAATGAAAAACCAAAGCATGCAGTCTTCTTATGTCAAGCACGAAGAGAAGTCGTTTTGGGTTTCAAACATGGAATTTTCAAAAACCCTCCAAAAAGCTTCATTTTGGAGTGACTAAGAAGGATGGAGGCTTACCTTTTTCATTTTCATGTTTTAAACATGTTTAAATCTTGGTCAAACCTATTATTTGACAAAGAATCAGATGGGCTTAAAATTTCAAAAAAATCAAAAAATGAAAAACCAAAGCATGCAGTCTTCTTATGTCATATATATATTACACATTCAAGTTGATAAACAAGGTTTGGACATATTCAAACCAAAAAATCATGTATCTACCCCCTAACGCTAAACTCTGTCATATGAAGTCAAGCATATGAAGAGAAGTGGTTTTGGGTTTCAAACATGGAAATTTCCATGCTTGAAACCAAAAACCACTTCTCTTCATGCATGCTTGACTTCATAAGACAGAGTTTAGGGTTAGGTGGTAGATACATGATTTTCCTGGTTTGAATATGTGTAGACCTTGTTTATCAAATTAATTGAATGCTTACTATATAACATAAGAGAAGACCTTGTTTTTTTTGAATTTTTATACCCATTTGAATCTTTGTCAAATCCTTGGTTCCACCAAGATTTGAATAAGTTAAAAACATGAATATGAAAAAGTAAGCATGTATGCTTCTTAGTCACTTCAAAATGAAGCTCTTGGGAGGGTTTTTGAATTTCCATGTTCGAAACCAAAAACCACATATCTTCATGCTTGACTTCATGAAACAAAGTTTAGGGTTAGGGGTAGATACATGCATGATTTTTCTTGTTTGAATATGTCTAGAACTTGTTTATCAACTTAATTGAATGCCTACTATATAACATAAGAAGACCTTTTTTGTTTTTTTTTAATTTTTATACCCATTTGAATCTTGGTCAAATCCTAGGTTTCACCAAGATTTGAATAAGTTTAAAACATGAATATGAAAAAGTAAGCATGCATGTATGCTTCTTAATTAATCACTTCGAAATGAAGCTCTTGGGAGGGTTTTTGAAATTTCCATGTTTGAAACCAAAAACCACATATCTTCATGCATGCGCTTGACTTCATGAGACAGAGTTTAGTGTTAGGGGGTAGATACATGATTTCTCTCGTTTGAATATGTTTGAAACCAAAAACCACATATCTCTGGTTTGCCCGCACTTAGAAATGATATTTGCATCACTTATCATATGTTTGCCCATTTGAATCTTGTCAAATCCTAGATTTGACCAAGATAATTTAAACAAGTTTAAAACATGAAAATGAAAAGGCAAGCTTGTATCCTTCTTAGTCACTCTAAAATGAAGTTTGGGGAGGTTTTTGAAATTTCCATGCTTGAAACCAAAAATACATGAATTTTTGGTTTATAGTAAGCATTCAAGTTGATAAACAAGGTTTAGACATATTCAAACTAGAAAAATCATGTATATACCCCCTAAGGCTAAACTCTGTGATATATATGAAGTCAAGCATATAAGAGGAATGGTTTTGGGTTTCAAACATGGAAAATTCAAAAACCCTCCCAAAAGCTTCATTTTTTGAGTGAATAAGAAGGATCCAGGCTTACTTTTTCATTTTCATGTTACTGACTTGTTTAATTCTTGGTCAAACCTAGGATTTGACCAAGATTCAAATAGGCATAAAAATTCAATAAAGAATTCAAAAAATGAAAAACCAAAGCACATAATTAAGCTTCTTAAGTTATAGTAAGCATTCATGTTGATCAAGAGAGTCTATACATATTTAAACATTAAAAATCATGTATATACCCCAACCCTAAACTCTGTCTAATGAAGTCAAGGACGAAGAGAAGTGGTTTTCGTTTTTTTTTTGAATTTTTATGCCCATTTGAATCTTGGTCAAATCCTTGCAGGTTTGACCAATATTTAAACAAGTTTAAAACATGAAAATGAAAAGTAAGTGTGGATCCTTCTTATTCACTCCAAAATGAAGCTTTTGGGAGGTTTTTTTAAATTTTCCATGTTCGAAACCCAAAATGATATCTCTCCGTGCTTTACTTCATAAGACAAAGTTTAGGGGTAGGGGGTAGATACATGATTTTTCTGGTTTGAATATGTCTAGACCTTGTTTATCAACTTGAATGCTTATTATGTGACATCAAAAGACTATGTGTTTAGTTTTTTTTTGAATTTGTTATGCCCATTTGAATCTTGGTCAAATCCTAGGTTTGACCAAGATTTAAACCAGTTTAAAACATGAAAATGAAAAGTAAGCCTGGATTCTTCTTAGTCACTCCAAAATGAAGCTTTTGGGAGGTTTTTTAAATTTCCATGTTTGAAACCCAAAACCACTCCTCTTAATGCTTGACTTCATAAGACAGAGTTTAGGGTTAGGGGCCAAGTATATACATGATTTTTCTTGTTTAAATATGTCTAGACTTTGTTTATCAACTTGAATGCTTACTATATGACATCAAAAGACTATGTGTTTGGTTTTGATTTTTTTGAATTTGTTATGTCCATTTGAATCTTGGTCAAATCCTAGGTTTGACCAAGATTTAAACCAATTTAAAACATGAAAATGAAAGCCTGGATTCTTCTTAGTCACTCCAAAATGAAGCTTTTGGGAGTTTTTTCAATTTCCAATGTTTGAAACCCAAAACCACTTTTCTTCATGCTTGACTTCATAAGACAGAGTTTAGGGTTAGGGGGTATATACAATATTTTTCTGGTTTGAATATGTCTAGACTTCGTTGATCAACTGTAATGCTTACTATATGACATAAGAAGCTTATGTGCTTTGGTTTTTTTTTTGATTTCTTTTTTGAATTTTTATGCCCACTTGAATCCTGGTCAGATCCTTTGTTTGACCAAGATTTAAACAAGTTAAAACATGAAAATGAAAAAGTAAGCCTGGCTCCTTCTTAGTCATGAAAATGAGTTAACTTGGCTTTCCAACCCTTGAATCCATAGGAAACTTTGTACTAATGCAGTATAATAATCACTCGAGTTTTTACACCAACAGGTCTGTCACTTACGTGTGGTGCCCATGCGTGAGGTCCCAAACTTCAGTGAGCACAAGTCACATGCGGTAGGCAGGCAAAATACCCGATCAATCCGGGCGGTGGCTGTTAAGGACCCGATCGCATTTCTTGCTTTCAGACTGGGGTCTACCATGTAAGAAGTTTGTTCCTTTTGGATGCATCACTCGTATTTGCAAGTTTTTTGGGGGTCCCGCAAATTCAGGGTAGCATCATGCCCCCCTTCCCACGCCAACACAAACAGAGTTCAACACAACCTAATTAAGCAAGGTTCAACACAGACATAGTTCAACAACCCCTAATTAAGCTAATAGGTTCACCACAAACGCTGCTGAGCAGCAAACATAAACAGAGTTCAACAAAAGATGCTGCTTTTGAAGCAGTAGGAGAGACAAACATGCACAACAGTTACGGAGTATATTTACCATCTTCTTCCTGGTCCCGCTTCTTCTGCTTCTTGCTGCCCATACCTTTAATCTTTGGTGGCTTGGGCTTGGGAGGAGGCACACGACCGGTCTCGATAGCTTGGTTCAATTTCTTCCTTAGGAATAGCCCATAGGCCATGTGGTTGGCTATGAAGCCGGATCGGTTAACAGTTTCCCCAACTTTGAGACAGCCGGACCCACCGGCTTCGGCATGCTGCAGGACGCTTCGAAAGTCAACCTTTATGCTCTTTGTGCAGAAGGGGCAGCTGTTCCTGGCACCAGTCCAGGGTTCACTCCAATACTTGTCGAACTTCCCCGCCTTAAGCTTGTTGAGAGTGGCCCTGGCCTTCCTATGACGCGACTCGACATCGCTGTCAACCTCATCAGTAGCAACCTGATACATGCCAAATAAACAGGTGAAGCAAATATGTAGCAGTTGCAACTAATAATGAATATGAATCTAAAAAGATTCTGACGCTAATTCAAAACCCTATAGCGCAAAAAAAAGAGGGAGAGACCATAGAGCAAATCGATACAGGGCTATGTTAAATAAGGGAGAGAGGTGAATCGGATGTGAAGCAAATATGTAGCAGTTGCAACTAATACTGAATATGAATCTAAAAAGATTCTGACGCTAATTCAAAACGCTATAGCGCAAAAAAAAGAGGGAGAGACCATAGCGCAAATCGATACAGGGCTATGTTGAATAAGGGAGAGAGGTGAATCGGAACATACTTCCTCCCCCTCGTCGACGATATTCTCGTCGAAGGTCGGCGGCGGCGGTTCAAAGATGAGTTCAACCTCGTCCTCGTCATCTAGGGGATGCTTCCCAAGAGAGTGGACCCATCTACCAACAGCATCAGATGCCGATGAGCGACCGATGGCCCGACCTTCGGCAATGGCCTCCGCTTCGTCTTTGGCATCCGCTGCGGCAATGATCGCCGCCGTTGCGGCCATGCGTGCTGCGGTCGCGGCTCTGCACGCCTCCTCTGCGGCTAAGGCCAGCCGCGCGGCTTTCGCTTTCGCTGCGTTGACGGCGTCGGTTGGGCTCTCCATCGGTGGAATGGGAAGGGGAAGTGAAGAGAGGGTTTTTTCCTAGTCCGTGGAGAGAGGGAGAAGTGTGGACGTGAAATGGATAACTGACGATATTTCAAGATTTGGGAGACATAGCACGAACCGGCAGATGACAGCGCGTGGGTGCATTGATACGTCCAATTTGCATCACTATTTTGTATCATAATTTGCTGTTATTCATTGATATATTTCATATTGGGACACAATACTTATGTTATTTCATCTATTTTGCATGTTTCATCATTATTGGAGGATCAAGCACCGGAGCCAGGATTCTGCTGGAAAAAGCACCGTCAGAACGCAATATTTCGGAAGATCAACTGTGGAAGGGAATTTCACGTAAATTCCTATTTTTCCAGATGACGGAGGGAGCCAGAAGGGGGAGAAGAGAAGAGCCACTGTGGGCCCAGACCACAGGGCGGCGCGGCCCAAGGCCTGGCCGCGCCACCCTGTGCTCTGGGGGCCCCACAGCCCCTTTCGCCTCCTTTTCTTCGCGTACTCCTTCGTCCCGAAAACCTAAGCCACAGAGGGATCCTCACGAAGGGTTACAGCCGCCTCTGCGGGGCGGAGAGCACCAGAGAGAAAAGAGCTCTCCGGCGGGCAGGAATCCGCCGGGGAAATTCCCTCCCGGAGGGGGAAATCGACGCCATCGCCATCGTCATCGAGCTGGACATCATCTCCATCATCATCACCATCGTCTCCACCATCTACACCGCCATCACCACCGCAGCACCTCGTCACCGCTGTAACGATTTGGGTTTGATCTTGATTGTTTGATAGGGGAAACTCTCCCGGTGTTATTCTATACTTGTTGTAGATGCTATTGAGTGAAACCATTGAACCAAGGTTCATGTTCAGATTGTTATTCATCATCATATCACCTCTGATTGTATTCCATATGATGTCTCGTGAGTAGTTCGTTTAGTTCTTGAGGACATGGGTGAAGTCTAAATGCTAGTAGTGAATTATGGTTGAGTAATATTCAATGTTATGATATTTAAGTTGTGGTGTCATTCTTCTAGTGGTGTCGTGTGAACGTCGACTACACGACACTTCACCATTTATGGGCCTAGGGGAGTGCATCTTGTATTCGGTTGCTAATTGCGGGGTTGCCGGAGTGACAGAAACCTAAGCCCCCGTTAGTATATCGATGCAGGAGGGATCGCAGGATCTCAGAGTTTAAGGCTGTGGTTAGATTTATCTTAATTACTTTCTTGTAGTTGCGGATGCTTGCAAGGGGTATAATCACAAGTATGTATTAGTCCTAGGAAGGGCGGTGCATTAGCATAGGTTCACCCACACAACACTTATCAAAACAATGAAGATTAATCAGCTGTATGTAGCGAAAGCACTAGACTAAAATCCCCGTGTGTCCTCAGGAACGTTTGGTCATTATAAGTAAACAAACCGGCTTGTCCTTTGTGCTAAAAAGGATTGGGCCACTCGCTGCAATTATTTCTCTCGCATTTTATTTACTTGTACTTTATTTATCTGCAATATCAAAACCCCCTGAATACTTGTCTGTGAGCATTTACAGTGAAACCTTCATCGAAACTGCTTGTCAACACCTTCTGCTCCTCGTTGGGTTCGACACTCTTATTTATCGAAAGTACTACGATACACCCCCTATACTTGTGGGTCATCAAGACTATTTTCTGGCGCCGTTGCCGGGGAGTGAAGCGCTATTGGTAAGTGGAATTGGTAAGGAAAACCTTTACTGTTTGTGCTGATTTTATTTCTGCCTGCTGCTATAATCATTATGGAGAGATCTTCTCTTCAATTTCTATTTGGGAAATCTACTACTACTGCAACGGTAGTGGATGAAGCGCCAGGTGAGGAAGTAGTACCATATAAAATACCTACGAAAATTATTGAACGTGTTATGGATAACCGCTATGAAGGGGATGGAACTGTCCATCCTGGTGATCATTTACTGTTTTTGCATGAATTATGCGGTTTATTCAAATGTGCAGGTATTTCTATGAATGAAGTTAGGAAGAAACTATTCACTATATCGCTGTCTGGTAAAGCGGCGCACTGGTATAAATTGCTGAAGAATGGTGATTCTATTGATTGGGAGGACATTGTGCCTTTATTCTATTCCAAATTTTATCCTCCAAGTGAAATTCACAAAGATCGGAACCGCATATATAATTTCTGGCCTCATGATGGAGAAAGTATTGCCCAAGCTTGGGGGAGATTGAAGTCTTTAATGCTCAAATGCCCCATTCATGAGCTTCCTGGTAATGTTATTATTGATAATTTCTATGCAAGACTTTCTTTTCAAGACAAGACCTTGCTGGATACTTCTTGTTCTGGATCATTTACACGCAAGAATGAAGAGTTTAAAAGGGACCTTCTTGATCGGATCCAAGAAAATACTGAAGGATGGGAGAACGACAAAGATAGAGAATCAGGTATAATTTATGATTATAAATGCATTGAAGCTTTTATGGATACTGATAAATTTCGTAATATGAGTGCTACATATGGTCTTGATTCCCAAGTTGTTGCAAATCTTTATAGAGCTTTTGCCTCTCATTATGAACTGCCTAAGAAGAATTTTGATAAGTATCATGAACCGTATAAAGATAAAATTGATTCATCTGTAAACAAATGTGTAGTGATTGAAACTGTTGATAATGTTATTCCTGAAGCTTATATTGAAAAAACTCCTTTCCCTGCTAAAATGAAGGAGTACTCTGTCATATCTAGTGCGGTTAATAAAAGTGAAAAGAAACCTAAAGAACCTGAAGAACAAATTAAAATTGAACCTGCTGTTGCAATAGTTAAAGATCTTGTGACTGAGAATGTGGAGGATGGTCATATTATTTTCTGTGAAGATGCTTCTAATATTGTTTCACATCCTAATAAATCCAAACAAGTTAGTGTTCCTATGCTATCTGTTAGAATTGGTGATCATTGCTATTATGGTTTATGTGATATTGGTGCAAGTGTTAGTGCTATACCTTATGAACTTTACACGGAGATTATGCACGAAATTGGTTCTTGTGAACTTGAAGATATTGATGTGGTTATTCATCTAGCTAATAGAGAAACTATTTCTCCAATTGGTATTGTTCGAGATGTGGAAGTTCTATGTGGTAAGATTAAATATCCTGCTGACTTTTTGGTACTTGGTTCTGCTGCTAGTGATTATTGTCCTATCATTTTTGGTAGACCTTTTCTAAATACTTGTGGAGCTATTATAGATTGTAAGAAAGAGAAAATTTTGACTAGATTTGCTGGTGAACCTTATGAATTTAACTTTTCTAAATTTACCAAAACTCCTTATAAAGTTGACTTGCCTAGTAATGATTTTAAAATGGAGCAGTGTGCATCTATTGTTCTTGTTCCTAATAACCCTTTGCAGCAACATTTGGAGAATAGTGAAAGTGAAGCTTTTAGGAAAGAAAGAGATGAGCTTGAGGAAATTTTTCTTCGCCAACCTATTCTCAAGCATGATTTACCGGTGGAAGATCTGGGTACAACACCACCACCGAAGGAAGATCCTGTTTTTGATCTAAAGCCTTTACCTGATAATCTTAAATATGCTCATATTGATGATAAGAAAATATATCCTGTTATTATTAGTTCTAAGCTTTCAGAAATTGAGGAAGAAAGGTTATTGGAAATATTGAAGAAACACCGAGGAGCTATTGGCTATACTCTTGATGATTTGAAAGGGATTTCTCCTTCTATTTGCCAACATGCTATTAATATGGAAGAAGATGCAAAGCCTGTTGTTGAACATCAACGTCGTCTAATTCCGAAGATGAAGGAAGTGGTAAGGAATGAGGTATTAAAACTCCTTGAAGCTGGTATTATATATCCTATTGCTGATAGTAGATGGGTTAGTCCTGTGCATTGTGTTCCTAAGAAAGGAGGAATGACTGTTGTGCCTAATGATAATGATGAGCTTATTCCTCAAAGAATAGTTGTAGGGTATAGAATGTGCATTGATTTTCGAAAAGTTAATAAAGTTACTAAGAAAGATCATTACCCTTTACCCTTTATTGATCAAATGCTAGAGAGGTTGTCTAAAAATACTCATTTTTGCTTTCTTGATGGTTATTCTGGGTTTTCACAAATTGCTGTTAAAGCTAAAGATCAAGAGAAAACCACTTTTACTTGTCCTTATGGAACTTATGCTTATAGGCGTATGCCTTTTGGTTTATGTAATGCTCCTGCTACTTTTCAAAGATGCATGTCTGCTATTTTTCATGGTTTTTGCGAAAGTATTGTAGAGGTGTTCATGGATGATTTTTCTGTCTATGGGAATTCTTTTGATAATTGCCTGCGAAACCTCGATAAAGTTTTGCAGAGATGTGAAGAAACTAACCTTGTTCTTAATTGGGAGAAATGCCACTTTATGGTTAATGAAGGAATTGTATTGGGACATAAAATTTCCGAGAGAGGTATTGAAGTTGATAGAGCTAAAGTTGAAGCAATTGAGAAGATGCCCTATCCGAGGGATGTTAAAGGTATTCGTAGTGTTCTTGGTCATGCTGGGTTTTATAGGAGATTTATTAAAGATTTCTCTAAAATTTCAAAGCCTCTTACTAATCTTCTTCAAAAAGATGTACCTTTTGTTTTTGATGATGATTGTAAGGAAGCTTTTGAAACTTTAAAGAAAGCCTTAACAACTGCTCCTGTAGTTGAACCTCCTGATTGGAATCTGCCTTTTGAAATTATGTGTGATGCTAGTGATTTTGCTGTAGGCGCTGTTCTTGGACAGCGAGTAGATAAAAAATTAAATGTTATTCATTATGCTAGTAAGACTCTTGATGCTGCTCAAAGAAATTATGCTACAACTGAAAAAGAATTGTTAGCTGTAGTCTTTGCTTGTGATAAGTTTAGACCTTATATTGTTGATTCAAAAGTTACAATTCATACTGATCATGCTGCAATTAGATACCTCATGACAAAGAAAGATGCTAAGCCAAGGCTTATTAGATGGGTACTTCTGTTGCAAGAATTTGATTTGCATATTATAGATAGGAAAGGTGCCGATAATCCTGTTGCTGATAATTTGTCTAGATTGGAAAATATTGCTTATGATCCTGTTCCTGTTAATGATAGTTTTCCAAATGAACAATTGGCTGTAATAAAGGTGAGCTCGCGAGAGAGCCCTTGGTATGCAGATTATGCTAACTTTATTGTTTCGAAGTATTTGCCTCCAACCTTTTCAGCTCAGCAAAGGAGGAAATTCTTTTATGACTTGAGGCATTATTTTTGGGATGACCCACACTTATATAAAGAAGGAGTGGATGGTATTATGCGAAGATGTGTTCCTGAATATGAACAACAGGAGATATTGAATAAATGTCATGGAAGTGTTTATGGAGGACATCACGCTGGAGATAGAACCGCGCAAAAGGTTCTACAATCAGGTTTTTATTGGCCAACACTCTTCAAAGATGCAAGGAAATTTATTTTATCTTGTGATGAATGTCAAAGAGTTGGTAATATCTCCAGACGCAATGAAATGCCTATGAATTATACTCTTGTTATTGAACCATTCGATTGTTGGGGATTCGACTTCATGGGACCTTTCCCTTCTTCAGACGGTAACACTCATATACTTGTCGCTGTTGATTATGTTACTAAATGGGTAGAAGCTATACCTACAAAAAGTGCTGATGGTGAGACCTCTATAAAAATGCTTGTAGATATTATATTTCCTAGATTTGGAGTACCTAGATATATTATGACTGATGGAGGTTCTCATTTCATTCATGGAGGTTTTAGAAAAACTCTTGCCAAGTATGGTATTAATCATAGAATTGCTTCTGCTTATCACCCTCAAACTAGCGGTCAAGTAGAATTATCAAATAGAGAGATTAAAGCTATCTTGGGTAAGACTGTTAATAAATCTAGAAAGAATTGGCCTAGCAAATTGAAAGAAGCGTTATGGGCTTATAGAACTGCTTATAAAAATCCTATGGGAATGTCACCTTATAAAATGGTTTATGGAAAAGCTTGTCATTTACCTTTAGAACTAGAGCACAAAGCTTATTGGGCTGTTAGAGAATTAAATAAAGATCCTAAATTAGCCGGTAATAAGAGGTTGTTGCAATTAAGTTCTCTAGATGAATGGAGAAGTGAAGCTTATGAAAATGCTAAACTCTTTAAAGAAAAAGTTAAGAAGTGGCATGATAGAAGGATCATCAAAAGAGAATTTAATGTTGGAGATCAAGTTCTATTGTATCGGTCTCGTCTCAGATTCTTTGCAGGGAAATTACTCTCGAAGTGGGAAGGACCATATGTTGTTGAGGAGGTGTATCGTTCAGGAGCAATTAAAATTAGCTCTCTCCAAGGCAATGCCACACAAGTGGTGAATGGACAAAGACTCAAGCATTATATCTCGGGCGATTCTTATAATGTTGATGTTGATATTATTCAAGTGGAAACACCGGAGGCTTTCATCAAAGGACAAATTGACAGTCCGCCAGAACTCGACTTTGAATAGGTAACAGTACTGGTAATGAAAAGTCCGCGTTTACCTTTCCGAACATTATTTTTGCTGTTTTTGGAAAATATGAAAAATTACGGAATCGAAACGGAGTGGAAAAGACGCGCGAGGGCGTGCCACCATAGGCCGGCGCGGCCTGACCTGGGCCCGCGCCGACCTATGGTCTGGCCGCCTCGTTGCCCCTTTCCGACTCGTTTTCGACCTGGAACCTTCCTTTTGTCGTAAAAATATTTGCTATATAATCCCCCGGACCCCTGGAGGTCCGTAATATCGTTTTCTCGTCGCGTTTTGTTTCGAGCTGTTTTCTGCCAGGATCTGCTTCGGATCTAGATCCATCATGTCTTCGTCGGGAACTCAGAAGGACAGCTTCTTTGAGGACGTCGTCAACCCGTACATGAACGAGCTGAAGATGCACCCCAAAGAGTTGCAGCTCGTGGATGGAGAGTTGCAGATCAAAGATGTCCAGGGTCCTAAGGGAGAAGGGAGCTTGGAAGACAGGATGGAGAAGCTGGAACAAGAGGTTTTCAACTACAAGAAGATGGCTGAGCGTGAAGTGGATATCTTTCACAAGATTGTGTCTGAACTCATTGATGGACACAAGAAGGAGACTGCAAAGCTGTGGGACGATATCTTCTCACTTCACGACACCACCAACAAACTCCAAGCTCAACTCTATGATGTCCATAATCAGAACTGTGAGTATGAAAACAGGTTTAAGCGCATAAGTCATGCTGCTAGTTTCAGGTTTCCGGAAACCAAGATGTCTTTTGTTGATGGAGGGCCTCTTCCATGGAAGTCTGATGACGACAAAGATTCACCATCATCACCGAAGGAGTAATTCATCATCGGTATTGGCATCCCCTTGGTTTGTTCCAAGCTTGGGGGAGTGCCGCGGTATCACATCACCACCACCTTTATCTTTTACTATCAAGTAGTGTCATATCATGAGTAGGGAAGTTATCATATAGAATAGTATGCAATGTGGAAGTATCTCTCTTAGTTAGTTATCGATGTATCCGTTGGTGTGAGTTATCGTTATGGAATATTAATGAGAAGTCTTATCATTTACTTTTTGCACACCTTATTTTAGTTTGCAATCTCCATTATATGATTACTCTTGACATGAGTATTGATATCACTTTGGGAACATTAAGTAAATCTATTTGGTTTTGGCAAACTTAGCATTGGTCAATAGCAACAACATCTTGATGTTTAATAGAAGAGAGAAATACACTTAGATACATTACTCCATTATCTCTATGCTTAGTATTCTTAAGTTAAAATTGCTTGTGCTTATGAGAAAGATGCATGATTGTTTCTATCATATGTATATTTGTTTGTTTCCCTCAACCTTTATGCTTGCTATCAAACCTTGCTAGCCAAAGACCTGTATCGAGAGGGAATGCTTCTCATACATCCATAACCTTAGACCAAACCTATGCCATTTGTGTCCACCATACCTACCTACTACATGGTATTTTCTGCCATTCCAAGTAAATACTTCATGTGCTACCTTTAAATAATTCAAACTATTACTCCTTATTTGTGTCAATGTTTTATAGCTCATGAGGAAGTATGTGGTGTTTTATCTTTCAATCTTGTTGGGCGGACTTTCACCAATGGACTAGCGGCACATCCGCTTATCCAATAATTTTGCAATAAGAGCTGGCAATGAGGTTCCCAGCCTCAATTAATAACTTTCATTAATAATTCTCTTCACATGTTTTGCTCTGATTCATCAGTAAGCAACTTAATTTTGCAATAGACACTCCTCCATGGTATGTGAATGTTGGAAGGCACCCGAGGATTCGGTTAGCCATGGATTGAGAAAGCCAAGGTTGGGGGGAGTGTCACCCATAATAAAACTAAAATACATGTGTAAACAAAAGAGAAGGGGGATGATCTACCTTGCTGGTAGAGATACCGTCCCTCATGGGAGCCGCTCTTTGAAGGTTCGTTTGGCAAGGGGGTTAGAGTACCCGCTACCATTCGTTGACAACAACAAACACTTCTCAAAATTTTACTTTTATTCTCTTTATATGATTTCAAAACTTGAAAAGCTCTAGCACATGATTTAATCCCTGCTTCCCTCTGCGAAGGGCCTGTCTTTTACTTTTATGTTGAGTCAGTAAACCTATTTCCCTCTATCTCAAGCAAGCAATTGAGTTGTTGTGAACCAATCATTTATGCTATGATTCAGTTAATCATGTCTTTTATACTTTCTTGTTTAGTACCAATTTTATCTGAATGAATATGACTTTGAAGTTATCAATGATTATGAAGAGATTGTCATGCTTAAATATGAAGGCTCAGCTATAAATTCTAATATGAAAGCTTTGCTTAGAAGTACAATCCGTTAGTAGTTCTCTGACCAAGAACAAAGTTTGCCATCACCAATTATGATTTCTTATGCACCTTTACTTGTGATTTCTCTTTACTTATTTCGAGATGAGTTATATGAGGAAGTTGTTTACTAGAATGTCTTGTGTGAATGAATATGATGCTTCTTGTCCGTATTTTATTTATCGACTCTTCACTCCATAAACATGTGGTCTTGTTTATCGAGCTCAGTTTCGCTTGGGGACAAGCGAGGTCTAAGCTTGGGGGAGTTGATACGTCCAATTTGCATCACTATTTTGTATCATAATTTGCTGTTATTCATTGATATATTTCATATTGGGACACAATACTTATGTTATTTCATCTATTTTGCATGTTTCATCATTATTGGAGGATCAAGCACCGGAGCCAGGATTCTGCTGGAAAAAGCACCGTCAGAACGCAATATTTCGGAAGATCAACTGTGGAAGGGAATTTCACGTAAATTCCTATTTTTCCAGATGACGGAGGGAGCCAGAAGGGGAAGAAGAGAAGAGCCACTGTGGGCCCAGACCACAGGGCGGCGCGGCCCAAGGCCTGGCCGCGCCACCCTGTGCTCTGGGGGCCCCACAGCCCCTTTCGCCTCCTTTTCTTCGCGTACTCCTTCGTCCCGAAAACCTAAGCCACAGAGGGATCCTCACGAAGGGTTACAGCCGCCTCTGCGGGGCGGAGAGCACCAGAGAGAAAAGAGCTCTCCGGCGGGCAGGAATCCGCCGGGGAAATTCCCTCCCGGAGGGGGAAATCGACGCCATCGCCATCGTCATCGAGCTGGACATCATCTCCATCATCATCACCATCGTCTCCACCATCTACACCGCCATCACCACCGCAGCACCTCGTCACCGCTGTAACGATTTGGGTTTGATCTTGATTGTTTGATAGGGGAAACTCTCCCGGTGTTATTCTATACTTGTTGTAGATGCTATTGAGTGAAACCATTGAACCAAGGTTCATGTTCAGATTGTTATTCATCATCATATCACCTCTGATTGTATTCCATATGATGTCTCGTGAGTAGTTCGTTTAGTTCTTGAGGACATGGGTGAAGTCTAAATGCTAGTAGTGAATTATGGTTGAGTAATATTCAATGTTATGATATTTAAGTTGTGGTGTCATTCTTCTAGTGGTGTCGTGTGAACGTCGACTACACGACACTTCACCATTTATGGGCCTAGGGGAGTGCATCTTGTATTCGGTTGCTAATTGCGGGGTTGCCGGAGTGACAGAAACCTAAGCCCCCGTTAGTATATCGATGCAGGAGGGATCGCAGGATCTCAGAGTTTAAGGCTGTGGTTAGATTTATCTTAATTACTTTCTTGTAGTTGCGGATGCTTGCAAGGGGTATAATCACAAGTATGTATTAGTCCTAGGAAGGGCGGTGCATTAGCATAGGTTCACCCACACAACACTTATCAAAACAATGAAGATTAATCAGCTGTATGTAGCGAAAGCACTAGACTAAAATCCCCGTGTGTCCTCAGGAACGTTTGGTCATTATAAGTAAACAAACCGGCTTGTCCTTTGTGCTAAAAAGGATTGGGCCACTCGCTGCAATTATTTCTCTCGCATTTTATTTACTTGTACTTTATTTATCTGCAATATCAAAACCCCCTGAATACTTGTCTGTGAGCATTTACAGTGAAACCTTCATCGAAACTGCTTGTCAACACCTTCTGCTCCTCGTTGGGTTCGACACTCTTATTTATCGAAAGTACTACGATACACCCCCTATACTTGTGGGTCATCAATTACCTCATACTGCCTCTGTCCTAGAAAGAGCGTACGTGTGGGTTTTCAAGGCATATTAAGGATTTTATTATTACATTGGGAAACTGTCATCGACCATCACTTTCCTCTTCAACTTTTCCACCTCCAATGATCTAAATGCATGTAGTAAATAAGAAAACCATATTATGCTAAATACTACTACCTCCATCCCAAAGCGTAAGGCTTATATTATTTTTAGAAGCTCAAACTATGTCAAGGTAAACTAAGATTTTACCAAAAATCATTATCATGCAAAATACAAAATTAATATCAATACATAGACAACGATTTTTTTTGGTATGGTATCTACAAAATATTATATTAGTTGATAGATTGTTCTAAATTTTCGTCAACCTTTACTTGCTTTGACTCTTAAAAAAAGACTTAAGCTTTGTGATGGAGGTAGTACGTACTAGTCGTGAAGAAACTATATCCCTCGTGATGAGAAAGAAATATTTTTTACTACCACTCTTTTGTGGACAAATTTTGAAGTGCATTGCAAAACGAGAAGTACACTCTTTTATGGACAAATTTTAACTCTACACCCATTATTTCAGGATGGAGGGAGTATAACCCAACTTGTTTTTTTCTTCTGGGCACTACACTGCTTTTTCCCTGTGCAATGCTTGGTTCTACCCTTTTTCTCAATGTAATGGTCACTTTAAGTCATTTTTTCCCACACACATTTATTTTGTACTTCTCTACAGTGTTGACCGTGCTACTACTATTTGTGTTAGTGCGCCAAAAACAAAATGTTATTTTTTAAGTGCCAAATTAATCTAGGGCGTTGGTTGTGAATCGGTGAACAAAAAAGAGATAGCCCAAAAGAGGAACACACCAAGGTACAAAAACTAGTATATATGCATGTTTCTATGTACATATATATGACCCTGGGTTTGTAGATAAAAAACATTCATATATGCGCTTACTATTAATATACATAAGTTTATGCTGATTCTCTTGGTTTAGGTATATATATGGTTAGGCATCACTACTAATTCAGAAAAAAACAAAAATGTAACTCTTCAAGTGAAGTCATTTTAAGTGACCTAACAACTAAAATTCATATATAGGATTTGTATAGGAATTATGTAGGATTTAGATCACATGTGAATTTTCCCCACACTAGTTGTTTGATTCATAGGAACATATCCTATAGGAATCTTGCAGTGCAAATCCTATAAGAATAAAACATTAGGTCATACCTCATGGAAAATTTCCTTTGGCACAATCAAACACAACTCATCTTCCTATATGATTCAACTAGCCATTAAATCTCAATCCTATGTTTTCCATATTTCTATGGTTTTCCCATCCTATGAATCAAAGGAGCCTTAGGGCTTATATCTTTTTTTAGAAAGGCAAACTATGTTAAGATTGGCCAAGTTTTACGAAAAACCTTTAACATGCAAAATACAAAGTTGAGTCATTTCGTTTGAATCGGAGGGAGTACATTTGACGTTATGGTACTATTTGACAGCTGCTTGGCACTGTATTTTTTTTCGAACCAAACTTCCCCCTTCATGAAGCTTTTATTTTAGCTTCAGTGACTTGATACATCCATATATCTAGACAAAGTTGAGTCAATTCATTTGAATCAGAGGGAGTACATTTGACTATATGGGTATTGTTTGACAACTGCTTGGCACTGTCTTCTTTTTTGAACCAAACTGCCCCCTTCACGAAGCTTTTATTTTGGGATAGAGCTTCACTGACTTGATACTTCCAAGTTTCACAGTGACTTGGTGCCACCATCCACCATCCATCTCAGATCCAATGTATGCGATCGACTTAGAATTTAAACTAAATAATTATTATAATTGCTCAGAAATATTTCAAGAACTTCCAGTTAATCGTGCATATTTCGATTTATATTTTGGTGAAGTTTCATTCGATTTGAATCAAAGGTTTGTGAGCAAATATATACTCCCTCCGGTTCATATTAATTGACTCTAATATGGATGTACTAGACACATTTTAGTTCTAGATACATCCATATTGAAGTCAATTAATATGAATCAGAGGGAGTATTTAGTTTAAACTAGTGCTCGTATACGTAAAAAGCTCTTTAATCACAAGCTAATCGTCCGAGTGGGATGAAATATTCACAGATTTTAGAACAAGGCATCTACATTTTACTGGATTTTTTTCATAATTTTTGTTTTTAGGTTCGAAATAAGAGATTAGTTTGGAACGTTGGATCTCAAATGGTTGGTAGATGGTGGCACCAAGTCACAATGAGATTTGGAGACTTCAAGTCACTGCAGCTCTGTCCTTTTATTTTGACAAACTGCAGAGCCGCTGGTGCATCTATGCTTGCGTACGGCCGACGCCGATTCTTAGCAAGGAAGTTCTTCCTATAAGTAGTAGTATCCATACTCCACTCCAAGGCATGTATAAAAAAAAGAACCCATCCCGTTCTCGTTTTCCCGATCACTCTTCTCTGAAGATGGAGGAGGCCCTCTTCTTGTGCCCCCTCTGCCTGCTGCCCTTCAAACCCCCCATATCCAAGGTCGCTCCCTTCCGATTTCATTCTTAGGTTCACCTGTGAGAAATGTCAATGACAACTGATGCCACGTACGTTGTTCCGTGCAGTGCAAGGGCGGTCATATGGGCTGTCGGCGCTGCGTCGGCGAGCTTGCGCCGAACCCGTGCAAGAAGTGCGAGCAGCCGGCGTGGTTGCCGCCGTCGAATCGATCTGGGCCAAGATTGCCGCCGTCGAATCGATCTGGGGCAATGGTCAAGTGCGTCGGCTGCCAGAGCTTGGTCGCCTCCACGGAGTCCTACAAGCACTATATCGCGTGCCCGCATGGTCCGTGCGGCTGCACAGAGGCCATCAATACCGGCTGCAGCTTCACCGGCCCGCCGCGGGAGCTCCTGGTACACCTCCAAGCATCCCACTCCATCCCAGTGTTTACGTTCCAGTATGGCATACCCGCCTGGTGCATAGTTCGTGTTCCGGTACAACCGCGGGGACACCTGTTCATCGGCAGTGGGGAAGAAGACGGTAGCGTGTTCGCCATCACCGTTGGAGCGCTCGGCCCGACCACCATTGTGTCCTGTGTGTGCATCAGGTCGGCCGCGTGCTTGTTTCCGATGTACAAGGCGCAGCTGTTGGTGATTGGTCCGCCGGCGCCGGCGACGGCTGGGACCAGTGACCTCTCGACGGACACCTTGATGGCGGTAATCGAGCCGACGAGCTCCCCGACGCCTAGCTCGATCATGTTGCAGCAGCTCACTTCTTTCCTGGCGGTGCCGCCCCGTTACGCGAAGCAGAATGGAGGGCAGCGTGTGTTGCCTATCTGCGTTTGCATCAACAAGAAGGTTATACAATAATCTTCGTTTAGTCATACTGCAATGTAGTTACTCGAAGATCGGAGGGAGTAGTTTAGTTCGAAGTAGGGTTCGTTCGGATGTATTTTGGACTTGTATAGTAGTAGTACTACTACTCCAGAACTATTACTAGCTAGTTGGAGTGCTAGAATGCAGCTCGGAGTATTATAGTATTTTGGCAGTACTACTAGTTATGTATGTGACTGCAAATTCAAACTAAAATGGACTATTTCTTGCTAATGTTGTTCTTTTGGAGTCATCATTTTTTTCTGAACGTGTTAACTATGCTATTGTCTAAGGATTCGTTTAGATTTCTTTGGTTGAATTCATATTTCGTCTCTTCCTAATTTGGCAAAACTGCACTGTCATGGGCATTCTTACAAGGTCGCTGAAGTTTCAAAGTTTCTTAATGTATATTGCGTAGGGTGTACCCCCTTAACATGGATCTGTTGCATTTTTGGGTTGTATTTTTTTTGGCAATTTTCAGGACCATAAAATAGCACGCCTTCAGTTGAAATTTGAATTAGTGGCCGATACTAGCATGGAGTAGTGAAGTTTTTTTGTACTCCCTCGGTCCCACCAAAAGTGTCTCACCTTTGTTAAAATTTAGATGGATAGATGTATTTTTTTTACAAAGTTGAGACAACTTTGGTGGGACGGAGCCACGGAGTCGTAGTTGATGGCGAGAAGGTTGATGCCTTGCTAGGTTGGTGTACGTTGCAAAAAGAACAAGGTTGGTGTGTATTTGTTTTATTTGTTCACCATAATACTGACATGGCCATCGATTTGATTAGACAACACAAGCCTGGGATGTTTCACTTATTTATTGTAGGAAGCACGATTAATGTTCTGTAATGATGGGGCTACTCCTATAGTCCGTCTGCTCGGCTCCTACTCGGGTGTCGGGTCACAGTCACACTCTCCTCTTTTTTTGAACACATTCACACTCTCCTCTTTTTTTGAACACATTCACACTCTCCTCGAAACTGCAGTAGGCAGTATATGAGCGTCTCGGTTCACCTCCGTCGTCTATCCCCACTCCGCCCATCTTCCATAGCACGCGCCTGCGTCTCCGCCATGGCGCTTTCGCATCCTATCCAGCAGTGCCCAGTTTGAGAGCCTCTGTTCTCCAACTCAAACCCCCACCTGCCGCCATTGATCGCCATCTCTCTCCCAAAGTTCGAATCAGTAGATCGCCCAAGAAAATACCAACCCCATTGTACCACCTGCCTCATTGCGATGGCGAAATCGAGCAGGGTCTGTGGATCTGGGCTGTTTCACAAGGTGTTTACGGAAGGCCCCCTTGAAGTGCTCATCAGCCAGTGCGACGCCATCACCGCCGCGTCCCTAGTCGGTTCCTCCAAAAGTATTCTTCAGTCAGCCAAATACAGTGCCACTCTGCCTGCTTCTCAGCCGTTTGGCCTTCCGTGTGTTCTCTGTTGTGACCCGGCGGATAAACCATGGGCGGTGTTCAAGGAGGATTTGCCGGTGCACAGCAAGTGCAAACTACTGCCGCTGGACAGGTTCTCCTATGATGGCCTAATGCCACACGGTAAGGATGAGGAGCGGGCAGGCGCCAATGGAGATTGGATCGCCATGGTTGGCCCCGAAGGCAAGTGGAACCTCCTCAATGTCTACACTCATCGCAAGATTAAGCTTCCATCTTTGAGGGACAAGTTGGAAACCACACACAATCCACTTATATTCGAGTATCAGCGTTCTGCTATTCGACTGCAGAAGATAGCTATTTGCCAAGTTCCTACAGCTGCTAGGGGGTATCAAGATTTCTCCCTTGTCGCAATCTTCGACTTTGCAATTGCCTACCTCCATGGCGAATATCCTCGTGCATGGATATTTCTTGAAAACCAGTTTCAGTACGGCGCCATATACTGCGATGCAATTATACATAACGGACTTGTGTTCGCCGTTACTGAGCTTGGAAATGTTTATGCATGGGATCCTAATCAATTTGGTAACATTTCCTCCCTATCTTTTTTATATACGTAACTTATATAGTATTTCACCTCTTATTTGTTGAACTGTCTTGGCATCTTTTGGCTTAAAGGAATTCCATAGGCGCACACCATAACCCTCTTGTGGTATGGACATATATAGAATTTAACATCTATAGGAATTTTAGTATGGTCTAATGTGCATGTTGTTCCTTAGGAAAAAGGCCCCCTAGTAATTAAGTTTCTTTATTATTACTCCCTAGAAAATTTAAGGTAGAGTAGAAATAGAATCAATAAAGGTGCCATGCAATATTGATAAAGACTTTCATTTGTTTATATTCCCCCGGTTCTAGAGAATAAGGAGTACTATATTCAAACCATCTAAAATTTGGACCAATATTTTCGGGAACATGTTTTAAATCCATATGAAGTTTTACCAAGATGTTCGAAATATATTTCAAACCATCTTATGTTCGACCATGATTTTATAAAGTACTAGTATTGGCATCCCAATATCAAATCAATATCACTAGTAGATAAATCATGAAATATATTTTCATGTGACGTGTTCTTTCCTTTTTCAAGGTCCTATAGTGCTCCCTGCTCCATTCATTCCGTGGACGGCTGGATTTGATGACGATGATGATTTTGACTCTAATAGTCGTACGTGGTGGCTGGCAAGATCTCAAGATCGTTCTAGACTTCTCCTGGTCTATGCACGTGGCGTAATGGATTTTGACGCTGACGGTGCTCCAACTCATTATGATAGTACCCCTTCTGTCCATTGCGGTCGCGCTGTTCACAGCTATTCGGGGTATACCTGCATTGTATTCTCGAATGACACTAGTCGGTTACTTCCAGCCAACCCGTGGGAAAGGGTTACTAATCTTGGAGACTATTCTATGTTCCTTGGGTTGAACTATCCGATTTTCATGCCAGTGGGTGGTGCAACATTTCCCCCAGGATATTTGACAAGAAGAAACTGCATCTACACCACGCCTCAGGCCATTGGCTCTCAGTTTGACACATCACATCAAGAAATTTTCCGCTTCAGTCTAAATGGCGAAGACCACCAAAGCATATCTTTCTCAAGCAGCGGTCCAGGGGCCAACTGGCATACGGGGTTTTGGTTCATCCCAAGCTACACCAACGCGCTGGACTGGAACAAAGACAATCAGAGTTAGGGATATTTATGTAATAGTAGGATCATACTACTAGCTAGCTCAGTTGGTCTTGACTCCTATTTAACTATTTATAGCTAATGTACTTAGGTGATAAATTTATGCTATTTGCATGAACCCAGGCGCTTCTTTTAATTTGATCAAATACGGTCTATACACATGCATGGTTGTTTGGCTGTTTCAGTGTCCCTAGAGGCATACATATATACTGTTATTTAGCAATCTTTATTACAGTACAAAGGTCTTAACCTCATGGTTCACAGAAAGTATAAACGTAGATCAACCATCTAAACATAGAAGACATTCTAGTGTATGATTCTTACATATACACATCAACATCCTATCAGAAAATCTTAATGTGAATTGTACTGGCTGTACAAACCCGTGCATCATTCTCTAGCCGGTTGCACCCAAAAACCAAATCGTGGTACTTCATAGTTGACTGTATGTAGGACAACATACAGATCCAATGCGAAGCCATGGGTATCACCTGCATGACAGAACCATATTTCACATGGTTGGAGGTACTCCATATGGCATTTAAAATCATTCCTTGTCTTTCATATGGTCCTAAAAATAGTACAGTTGGATTTGTGGGTTTTAATTTTTTATTAACACACTCAATTGATTGCCCAAACATTGATTAATAATATTATTAAGGGGTGTGATGTTGAAAGCCATAAGAACAATGTGCCAAACAATCTTTGCTAGCGGACGGTAAATGTATACCCATCAGAAATAATCAGCAGACGTGCATGTTTCTTTGGTCAGAATAACTGCTGCACCATCTTAAAAGTAAATGGCATGACCATTTATTTGATTTGATAGCGTGCAGCTAGATGGCGTACATTACTATCTCTACTTCCTTGGGTCGCCCAAATCTGGAGTACTAAAAGCAAATCCTGGTGATTCATTTGACAAGACAACACAGATGCGTCCAAATTTCTCCGTCCATATTATTATAATCTGGAGTGCGTTGCCTCGTTGCCTTCCAAGAGAAGCTGCATTCCTTGCCAAAAAAGAGAGAGAGGCTGTATTTATAACTATCTCACCGGCCGCCACTAGTACAAACCATCACTCCCTCTCCACCTCCACCTCCATCTCTTCCCTAGTAGCTCCACCTCCATATCGGCGACGGACCACAATCGCGCGGCTTCGACTTCCTCTTCGACGGCGGCGGCGACAGAGGCGTGAGGCACCTTCTCCGCGGCGCATCACTCATCCTCGTCCCGCGGCAACAATGGCTGTATGTGAAATCACCATACCCTTTTGTATGGTAGAGATGATGATGTGCGGATAAAATTTTATTGGCGGTTGCTCATCCTTGTTTGAATATTTGGTGTAGATTCACATCTAGGGCAGGGTGTCAAGCGGGGTGGGTAGCGGGCTAGCTAGTTTCAGTGCGAGTGCTTTAAATCTGCTCTAATCTCAACCACTATTTGCTCTAATTTTCTGCTTTGCGGGACGATTCGCGGACGCCGCTTGCAACCCTAATCTAGGGTATTGATCCTAGTTTAGTAGACTACTAGGATTTACATGCCAATTTGTTTTTAGACTAGATCCGGATATTTGTCAATACTACTACGTACTTCTTCCGTTCGTATTTAATTGACTCTAGTTGAAAGCATCGACAGTTCATTTTCTTCTCTCCCTCTCGTCGACTAATTAAAACCGAACAGAGGGAGTATTAGGAATCCATGTGCATCCGTACTACCAGTAAGGTATTGCGTTGTTGCAGAGGCTCAGTGTAATCAATATCTTTCGATATTAATATACTCACTTTATCAGAAAATAAATTAGTAATCCATGTTCAAACTTGCTAGTTTGATCGACGTTTGATGATGATTTGTGAGGCCATGTATGGGCCTAGTTTGTTTTGCCTGGTGGTCAGTAGGCTGATGATTTATTTTTTTGCTTGGTCGATCTGTGGTCGTTCCATGGCCACTGCTGATTAAGCATTACTAGAATCAACAATTTTTTGCTTGTCTGGTGATTGGAAGTGTATGCGCTAGCACCATCGCACGATGATTAGTCTTAATGGAGATGCAGATGTCGATCAAGAGGGAGAAACATATCTTGATCATGCATTTCTCACGAGATTACTTGGTGATTGGAAGTAGAATCCACAATTTGTTGTGCAAACTTCTCAACATATGCATATATTCAATGAATTGGCTTTATGTGATCAATAGTACTTCTTATTGCAGATGGATGGAGGGGAAAGAGCGAAAAAACCGATACTTAGTGAGATGACTTCTCATTCTTTGACTTCTGATATCCCAGATAACAAGGTAAATATATAGAACGACGATTCGTAGGTGATAAAAGCAGAATCCACAATTTGCCGTGCAAACTTCTCAACATATGCATATATTTGATTAATTAGTTTTATGTGATCAATAGTATTACTTATTCCAGATGGACGTAGGGGAAGGAACGAAAAAGCGGATGCTATGTGAAATGACTTCTAAATCTGTGTGTTCTGATATCCCAGATGACAAGGTAAACATATGGACCGACGCTTGTTTTGCCGCTGCCCCTGTTAGATGGCTAGATGCTCTGGTCTAATTTCTGTTCATGTGCTTATTATTGCAGAAACATAGAGTTGAAGAAAACTCTATATTGTCTGATGACAAAGGTGAAATGGCATGCCAGTCTTTTAAACCTCCGACGCCACCTTGTTTACTGTCTATGGAGACTGATGCAGCTGGACCTGGTACTGATGAGCCTATACCTGGCATCATCGTGTCACATGAAGAAGGTTGTGGATTGGGTTTACCCCCTGCTGTAGAAACTGGTGGTGCAGCTGGAGCTGCTAGTGTAGAGCCTCTAGTGAACGGTGTCGTGCCACGGGAATTCTCTGAACTGGAGCAAAACGGTTTACCTATTGTCAAGACCGATATAACTGGTGCTGATGCTGGAGTTGCTACTGATGATCCTGCACCTGAAGTATGTTTTGTATTGTTAAAACCCGTCCTGCCCAGAGTACTGACTGGTGGTGGACCTGGAGCTGGTAGGGTAGAGCCTCTAGCGAAAGGTGTCGTGCCACGAGAATCCTCTGAAGTGGATATTGGTGGTTTACCCTCTGTAGAGACTAGTGGTCTACCTGGAGCTGGTATTGTAGAGATTTCAGCAAGCGGTCCTGTCCGAGAACATATCTGGTCCTACTATCCCTTTAGGTTCTACCGTGCTACCGACTCCTATGAACCGGAGCATGTACCTGATGTGCCTTCTGTTGAACCTGACGCACCTGTAAGTAGTGGTGATGATTCCGCTGAATCTGATCAAGAAGGATCTGCATCTCTAGGACAAGATGTCAGCTGTCATTCACCTGATTCTGAGCTGAAGTCAGCAACGGTAGCTTATATAGCACGGACTGTCCTTCAAGCTCTAAAGATCCAGTTGGGTGGTTCACAGGACCAGCTACTCCAAGCCATTGTCACTACAAAAGACCAGCCAGCATGCTTCGTCATCTCCTGCATACTGTTTGACAAGCTGAAGCACTGCAACTGGCGCATTGTTCAATCCCATCAGCATGGAGAGAGGAGCTATGTTTATGTCAAGATGATTCATGCTGATTTGGTAAGGTTCCATGATAAGATGTATGGGTGGGGTGAGGCAAGAGCCACATTTTGCAGCATTCACACAGTCTTCGCTCTTGAGCCAGACCCCATGGATGCTTACCCAGTGGTGCAGCTGTCCTGACTTGATATATGTTTTATGATCAGTATGCTGCTGTCGTGGAACTGTGATGTGGAGCTACCTTTCTTATGGTTTCTAGGCTTTTGGTTTCAACATGTATTATGGAGCTTACCTTAGGACTTTCGCATGCGTTTGGCTGTTGACCTGTAATGTTTGTGGTTGGTTGTCTAATCTACTTGGCACAATCACATTGCAAAGGCAAATGTTCCTTTTCTCTTTAATTGTTATTATGACTTATGTGTTATAACCAGGCAAGAATATGCAATCTTGGTTCTCTGACCGATATATATGTACACACAACTTTTGTTCACATAATAACACTAGGCCCTGTTTGTTTGGGCTAGAGCTTGTGCTTCTGCTGCTTTTGGGTCCCTATAAGCACAAGCCCAAACAAACACCTAACTTTTGGATCCAGGCTTGTACAAGCGCTTGTTCATTTTGTACTACAAGCCCGGAAGCACCTTTGGAGGAACTTCCCGCAGCTTCCCGCAGCTGGTAATCCTCCCGCTAACTCATGCCACTCTGTATCTTCATATTTACGGCCAGAATGCCACCCGGTATATATACGGAAACCCCTCACAAAACTTCCACCAAATCTCACCCGTTTTCCCCATCCCCCCCGACCTGTCCCGAGATGCAAACCAGGGAGGCAGGGAGAGGCGGCTAAGGTTCTTCCAGGTCGCCGGCCTCTCCGGTCGCCACGCCGGCCGGCGCTCGCCGTGCGTCCGCCTCCACACGCTCGCCGCACGTCCATGTCCGCCTCCGCCCGCCTCAGCGCCTCCGCCCCCGCCGCACTTCTCCTCCCGACGGACGCTGCCCTTCCTCTCCCCGTCGCCGCCCCACCCGCCTCTCCCGCCTCTTCGGCCGCTCGCCGCGCATCCGCCTCCTCCACGTCTCTGCCCGCCCTCAACTCGCGGCGGCCCGCTGCTGCACTTCTCCTCCCGGTCGCCGCCCGCCCCAACTTGATTTAGGGGCTAAATCTTTGTTGTTATGTGTGTATATGTGTAGATGATTAATTATTGTGTTATATTACAGTGATTTAGGACTGAATCTTGATTCAATTGACAAAGTGTGCAGATGATACAATGTTGAAACTCGCTATAATATGGAACCAAATATTATTTGTACCTCTGTATGGTTTAATTGATTATAATCATTTATTAACAACTACAAAATTATTTTACCTAAAAAGTGATAAACCTATAATTTGAGCTAGCACACAAATCATAATCAGATTATTAGATCAAATTAGTACTTATACATCATCTTCAGCATACAGGGTATTTCAGACAATCACCACCAGCTATATGTCCACCAGCTGTCCTAAAAGCAGGTTGCCAAACAGCAATTTTACATTTCACCAGCTGTCCAGCTCCAGCCGCTTCTCAGATCCTACCAGCTCTAGCTGCTTCTTGTTCAGCTGCAGCCCAAACAAACAGGCACTTACACGGGAAAAGAGTAGCTTTCTCTGTTGGACAAACACCAAACCACAAAAGGGTAACAACACAATATCCAAACTAGGTACGGCACCTGTTGAGCATACATGACTTTTGGCGTAAAATCACGTTAACCAACACTAGCATCATCTTGTTCTTTGCAAGGTGCTATGCTTATCAGTCTAATCCCAATACACCACCTACTTCAGGTGGCACGATGATGTCAAGTGCAGGCTCACCAGTACCAACTCTCTTGCATCAGTCTCCATTGAATGTAAGCCACTGCTGCAGTAGACACCATTAGCAATGCAAGCTGAAGGTGTTCTTATCCTCATATCAGGATCACATAATACAGGTGTCAAGCTTCATGCACTAGCCAACACAATGAAAAGTCCGAACTAGGATAGCTAGGAAAAAAACATGAAGATCTTTTTTTCGAATCCCACGCTGAACATCTTTTTTTTAACTAATTAGGTAAGCTCCTGCTGACAAACATATTACAGCAACTCCAGCAGTGGCTCTATATTTAGGCGCTGTGGGCTGAATGGCTGATGCTGCGCATGGAGCCGGCAATAGCTTCACCGGAAGCTGCAAACTGTGGCGGCCAAATGCAGGGCTGAAACAGCGTATTTTCAGAGGCGCTATAAATGCAGCGCCAAAAACAGAATATAATGAAAAATAGAGTGCAGTAAAACAGAAGATCAAACAAAGACTAGAAATAGACATAAAATAGGATAAAATTAGCTTGATAGATACTCCGTAGTTCATATTTGTACAAAGTAGTGCGATAAAACTAAACTAAAACTCGACATCTGACGAGTCCGGTGTCGTGCCCGACACCGGATCCGACGAGAAGAGGTCAATCCAACGGGGGTCGTCCTCGCCAATGGTGGTCGGCCCGGCGAGCTGCGCTTCGATGAAGGCCCGCTTCGTCGCCTTCTCCGCCCTCCGTCGTGCGCGGTCCTCCTTCTTCGCTGCCCGCCTCGTCGCCTTCTCCGCCCTCCGTCTGCGGAAGTGCTCGTTCTCGGCGGCAACGTCCTCGGGGAAGCGGGCCGCCCACTCGCGCGCCGCGCGCTCGTCCCGCTCGGCGATGCGCAAACGGCGCTCCGTCTCGCGGCGGCGGTGCTGTTCCTCCTGTCTAACGATGTACGGCGGCGGCGCGAGATCCTCGGCCTGCTGGCGCGTCCACACGTCATGGAAATTCATCGACGATCGCGGGCGCCCGAGCCGCCACGCCACGGCGTCGTACGCGCGCGCGGCCTCGTGGGCGCCAAATGTCGTGGTATCGTCATGACATATGCCATAGGGTGGCTAATCGAGGTGGTTCCTAATGGTCTCACGGCGGTATCCGGAAGCGGGTATGGGCACGAGCGACACGGCGACGTACCCAGGTTCGAGGCCCTCCGATGGAGGTAACACCTCTACTCCTGCTATGAGTGTATATGATGTGTAACACAGTACAATGGTGCTCCTTGAGCTGTATCCGGCTGCTCTGAGGTGGACGAAGGTCTCTCTCTCAGGGCAGCTCTAAGACTAGTGAATGGCAACTGATCGATCGTCCCCCGCACGAGGGGGTAGCCCGGCTTATATAGGCACCGGCACTTTACATATAAGTCCCTAGAGTCTAGTGGCCAGCATGGGCCGGCTTCGGCTCCCGTCCCTTCCCGAGGCGCTGACGCCAGGGAGCCGTTGAGCGTAGTGGCACGTCCCATCCGCCTGCCCAGGTCAGCGGCGTGGAGGTGCTGTCGTTGTCGTCATCATGCTCTGTAGCGCGTACGGCTCGACGTACGCCATGATGGCCTGTCCGGCGCGTGGCACTGCTGCTCTACAGTGCCCCGTACTTTACGGGAGATGAGGTCAGCGTGGACCTTTGAACCCGGCTCACCTACCCAGTTCCTTCCTGTGCAAGGCTCGCCAGCCTCGAGTCGGTCTGAGGTACAAACCCCAGTCGGATATGGCTTGTAGAAGCCGGCCCAGCTACAGCGTCGAAGGCCGCAGCCAGGCCGACTAGGACTTAGAGCCAGCCGGCTCCCGAGGCAGCCGGCCACGGCTCCAGCCGGCTGCTCCTCAGCCGGCCTTTGCCGCGAGCCGGCCGACCTCAAGCCGGCCGCTCCGCGTCCATTGCCCTACCCGGGGTCTTCCCCCCGACATTAGCCCCCGAAGCTGGCAAGGTCCTGCGTTAAGAGGGCAGGTTTCCGGCTTTTATACATCCTCGCTCGTTTCGACGGCTCCCGGAGGGGCCGCTGAGGATTTTCATTCAGCCGGCTGCGCCCTCATCCGGCTCGCCCCGTCCGCTTCCTCCAGCCGGACGCCTTTTTTGCTCTGTCGTTTTCACTTTTTCTTAAGTGTTGAAGACGTTTCCGGCTTGTTGCCGAGACGGGCCGGGTCGACTTTATCGTCCGGCTCGGCTCGGGTGCAACGGCAACTCCGCCGCCTCGAGTCCCGCGCCCGACTTGACCGTTCGACGGCTTCGCCAGCGGTCGTTTCGTATGGTCACATCACCGTCCCCTTCCGGATTTTCTGCGGTCGTGGGCGAAGTGGTGCGACCGTTTCTGCTGCCGGCGTCGTGGGGTAGTTATGGCCGCAGTTAATCCCATCGTGGCCCACGATCGCCACGTGGCGGCGTAACGGGCGCGCGGGACGGCTATAAATGCCCCTGCGCGGTACCGAGGCAGCCTTCTTCTTCCTCGCGCCCGCCTCTTCTCTCTCTCTCTTTCTTCGTCCGAGCGCACTTCGCACGCCGTCGATCTTTCTCCGGTGACCACCTGGCGAACCTCGGTGACCTTTGCGGCCGGAGTCCTCCGCGTTCGGCAGCCGTCCGCACGCCAAGCCGGCGCCACGGGGCCCGCGGCTCGACGCTGCGTTCGTCGCCGCCGCGCCTTCCTCCGGTGAGGAGCGGTTCCTCTTCTCCTTTGATTTAGAGTGGTCTTCCTCCTCCTCCTCTTCGTCCATGGCCTCCGCCAGCGGGTCCTGGAGGGGCTCGCTTATGAACGACGACGACATCGAGCGCCTGGTGCGCCTCCGCCGGATTCCTCGGGAGGTTGTTACGCGAGCGCCCGGCGAGGAGGTGGAGCCCAAGCCGGAGCCCGGAGCGCGTCGTCTTCGGCGCGCACCTCGACCGCGGGTTAGGTCTGCCGGCTTCGGCCTTTTCGCCGGTTCTGGATTTCTTCGGCCTCCAGCCGCACCACTTGCCGGCCAACGCGTGCGTCCTCCTTAGCTGCTATGTGGCTTTTATGGAGGGCTACGCCGGCTTGTGGCCCGACGTCGACTTCTGGGGCCGGCTCTTCTACCTCAAGTCGCAGATGACTGAGGGCCGCCTGAGGACCTGCGGCTGCGCCTCCATCTATCCCCGCGCCGGCTCGCTCTTCCCGAAGATACCGACTGTCGACTCGGTGAAGAACTGGCAGATGACGTTTTTCTACGTGAAGAACGCCAACCCAGCCTTCGACCGGATCAACCGGCGGAGTATAATCCGGCTCCTCCGACCACCCGGCTCAACTGGGTCACAACCCCAAGTCGGCGGATCCGGACGCGGAAGTCAACCTCCTCGGGATTTCTTGGGGGAGTGCGTCTCGGGCCGGCTGAGCGCCGAGGATCTCCTCGCACCTACATAGAGCGCCGGGTGATTCCGCTCCAGCGCGGGTCCACAAGATCGGGCTCATGTCCGGCCGGCTGGACCCGACCCGGACGTCGAGGATAGCGCTCACCAAGGCCCAAGTCGCTCACCGGGTGAACAACATCACCCAGGCCAACATGCCGGAAGACTGGGCGTGGGGGTTGCCGCCCTACGACCGAGCCGCGCCGCCTGAGCGGGTAAGTCGTATTTTTAGCCTGTGCTTTCGGCTTGCGGCTGTGTGGCTTGCTCGCTACTCATCTGTTCTTGTTTTCTAGATCTTCCTCGCCAAGAGCTCGAGGATGGCGACTTGGCGCACAAGATCTGGACGGCAGATCTCGTGGATCCGGCGACCAAGGCGGCGACCGCTGGCGACCAAGCCGGCGATGACGACTTGCCGGCTGTGCCCGACCAGGGCGGCCAAGGGGAGCACAACCCGCCGCCTTCGCCGGAGCAGTTGGAGGAGGAGGAGGCGGAGCCGGCCACGTCTACCACGGGGCCAGGACCGATCCGGGCGGTGCCCTGCGCACGAGGCCGCCTGCCGCCTCGGCGACTTCCGCGCCGAAGAAGAAGCGGGCCGCCGGCGGGAACACGGCCAGGCTGGAGGGCAAGGCCAAGAGGCAGCGCCAGCAGGAGCCCAAGAAGGTCCCGGAGATGGCCGGGTAAGCCCCTTTCTGTTTTCTCTGTTGTTTGATTCCTTTTCTTTCCGTGCCTTGCGCTTATCTTCCTTTGTTTGTTCGACTAGGGCCGCCATCAAGTTCACCCAGGGCGGCAGCTCTGGGCCGGCTGCGCGTTGCGCCGCCGTTCCGCCGGCAGAGGGAGCCGACGCCGCCGCCTTCGACACGTGCGCGCACGCCGCCCGTTGTCGTTGTGCCGCCCGTGGCTACGCCGCCTGCGGCTTCGCCGCCTCCGCGGGCGTCTTCTTCAGCTGCGCCTCCTTCAGCGCCACGGCGGGCGCCCAGGGCGAGTCGGCCCAAGG
Source organism: Lolium multiflorum (assembly GCA_030979885.1). Taxonomy (NCBI): domain Eukaryota; kingdom Viridiplantae; phylum Streptophyta; class Magnoliopsida; order Poales; family Poaceae; genus Lolium; species Lolium multiflorum. The sequence continues at coordinate 294,291 of JAUUTY010000262.1, forward strand.
GCCTACCCTAGGCGACTTGTTTCGCATCGCGCGCCGCTGCTGGGGCCGGCTGCTGGAGCCGGCCGCGATGTGCCCCCGGCGCGGAACTGGAGCCGGCGGAGCTGCGCCGCCTGAAGGGCCGGAGGTGGTTCCCACCGGGCCAGCCGCGCGCCTCCGGCCGGAGCCGCCGAGGACGGGCGCAGCGCGGAGGAGCCGGCGTGCTCGGATGTCGCCCACTGGCCTGCACGTGGCCAAGGGTGCCCGGCTGGTAGCGTGCCGTCCGCCTCGGACTCCAGCTTCGGCTCGGCTGGCACCATGGAGCAGGCCTGGAACCAGGCGGACACCTGCGAGATCATCAGCCGGGAGGGGCAGCCTGGCACGGCGCCCCTGAAGATGCTTTACTCCGGCTACCGCGCCAGCCTCAAGAGCAAGGCCACCGAGGCTCTGGCCCAGCTAAAGACGCTGGAAGATGCTGACAAGGTAGGTGGCTTCCCATCTGACTTTCTGTAATCTTATTGTTATCCTGGTAGCCCTCCGAGGCATGGGCCGGCTGCTCGGAGCCGACCCAGGTTTCGCCTAAACGGCTTTCTTTTTCAGGAGGTCGAAGAGCGACGCACCGTCTTGTACAACAAGGTGGTGACCAGCTACCATAAGGCCAAGCTTGAGCGGGCCACCTTGGCTCGTGAGCTGGAAGCCGCCAAGGGTAAGCTCTTGCTTCTTTTGGCTTAACGTTTTCTTTCTTTTGTCTATGTTGGCTGACACTTCTTTTCGGCTGCCTCACAGTTGCGGCCGCCGGGTCCCGCAGGGAGGAGGACCTCCGGGTTGCTCGCGCTCGTGCGCCGAGAGCGAGGAGGCGGGCCGTGCTGCCGCCGCCAAGCTCAGGGTGGCTGATGGGGAGTTGAGGCGGCTGCGCGCGCTGGAGAAGAACCATCTCGCCGAGCTCACCTCCCTTAGGGCGGCAGAGAAGGAGAAGGTGGATGATCTGAGCCGGCGGCTGGACGAGGTGGAGAAGCAGCGGCTTGCGCTTCAGGAGGAGGTCACCGACAAGTCCACGGAGCTGACGGCTACTGCCAAGCATTGGACGGACCTTATCGGCGCCATCGATACCGGTTTTCGGGTGAGTTTATGTTTCCTTCCCCTTTGCCGGCTTTCGGCTGGCGGCTGCCGGCTTCCGGTAGCCGGCCTTGTCTTTCGAATCTCCATCTTCGGTGGGGCTCGGCTCGTGCCGGCTGCCGCCAGTCTTTTTCTTTGTCCTTCGAAATCTCCATCTTCGGGTGGGGCTCGGTGCGGCTGCCGCCACTTACTTTAAAGCTTCGGAATCTCCATCTTCGGGCTGGGGGCAGTCGGCTCGTGCCGGCTGCCGCCAGTCTTACTTTAAAGCTTCGGAATCTCCATCTTCGGGGGGGCAGTCGGCTCGTGCCGGCTGCCGCCAGTCTTACTTTAGGACTTCGAAATTTTGCATTTTTCAGCTTATTTCGGCTTTTATGACTTCTGACATGCTTCCTTCTTGCAGCGGCCTTCCCGGAAACGCAGGACATGGCCTTGGATGCCGTTGGCGCTGCGCGCGAGGCCAGGGGCGGGCGACTGGCGAGGGCAGCTCGGCGACCTTCACCATGGAGGACCACCTGTCGTCCCTGGCTGCCCGCGTCGAGCCCATCACTAAGTTTGGCTGGGAGCTCCGGAAGGCGGCTGAGGAGCTGGTTCCGATGCTGTGGCCCGACAAGGAGGCGCCGCAAGACATTTCCAGCCTCACTTCCCTGATCGAGCAGGCGTCGGACCGCTTCATCGACTGGAAGGGGTCTGCCACGCGTGCCGGCGCCGACATGGCGCTGTCTTTCGTCCTCTCCTGGTACAACGAGGTGGACTTGGGGCAGCTCGAGTATCGGCGAGCCGGCGTGGAGGAGGAGCTCTCAGCCGATCAGAAGGCCGCCCGTCTTGCCCGAGCCAGCGCCATCGCCGACTTCGTCGACAAGCGCCTTTTCATTGCGGACCCAAACCCTCACTCTGATGAGGAGGAGGAGCTTGAAGACGAAGGGGTTGAGATGGATTCTCCGCCGCCTGCTGTTGACCGACTGGTCCTGCTCCAGCCGGTGTTTAGACTTTCCTGTTTATGCAACTTTGCTTTTGCCAAGACAATTTGTTAAATCCCCGGAATGCCGGGTGCTTATGTAAAGACAGTATTATCTCCTTTTTATTATGACGCACTTTAATGTGTTTGTTAATCATTTGTGTGCCGGCTTGCTTTCTTCCGACTTGTTCGCTTTTTCCCATCCGCCCCACTCTTTGGCTGTGCCCTTGCCGGTCGCACGTCCGACTTGCGGTCCGTCGCCGGATCAAGAGCGTGCCGCTGGGTGAGGCCGATAGTATTTCAGTCGAACGAGTCGATTTCGGCAGTCCGACACTTTTATGAAAGGTTGCAAGTCAACTCGCTTTTACTCTTTCCTTAGCCGTTTTTCGCGTGCCAGCTCCCTAGGCCTTACTCCCGCCAGCCGGACAGCCGGGTTGCGGTCTGTAGCTGGTCGGAAGCCGGCTGTCGGAAATCAGATCACGTTACTAAGCCGTCGCGTGAAAGGGTTCAAGCCAATTGGCGAAACGAAGTAGAGTGCGCGAAAAACTTGTCGGAAACGGCGCTCTTGGCGCATGCTTTTTCATAGCTTACAAAAGGGATACAAGGGATACATACATTCCACCTCTCAAGTGTAAAATGGTCGAAGCAACCTGACATTCCAGGGACGTTTTGTCTCCTCGTCAGTTTTGCTCGCCTTGTTCTTTTTGGCCTCTTGGGCATCTATGAGATAGTAGGAATCATTGCCTACTGCCTTGCTCACGATGAAGGGACCCTCCCATGGGGATGCTAGTTTATGCTGTCCGGCTGTCCGTTGGATCAGCCGGAGCACTAGGTCTCCTTCTCGGAATGCTAAGGACTTAACCTTCCGGCTGTGATAGCGACGGAGGCTCTGCTGGTATACGGTGGATCTGGATTCAGCCATCAGCCGGACCTCTTCAACCAGGTCGACTCCATCTTCGCGAGCTTCTTTGGCTTCAGCTTCTGTGTATAGCTTGATCCTTGGCGCGTCGTGCTCGATGTCAGTCGGCAGGACGGCTTCGGCCCCGTATACGAGGAAGAAGGGCGTGAAGCCGACTGAACGGTTGGGTGTTGTGCGCAGGCTCCACAGCACGCTGGGCAGCTCTTCAATCCAGCAGCCGGCTGAGCGCTCAAGCGGCTCCACCAGCCGGGGCCGGATGCCGGCTAGGATCAAGCCATTTGCTTTCTCCACTTGGCCGTTGGTCTCTGGGTGTGCTACGGACGATAGGTCCATTCGGATCCCCATCTCCCCGCAGTAGCGCTTGAAAATGCCTTCGGCGAAGTTGCTGCCGTTGTCGGTGATGATGCTATGCGGGTAGCCGTATCTCGCGATTATCTCCTTGAGGAATGTGACGGCTGTGGAGCCATCCAGCTTCTTGATCGGCTTGGCTTCGATCCACTTAGTGAATTTATCAATCATCACCAAGAGATGCGTCATGCCGCCTCGGGCTGTCTTGAATGGGCCCACCATATCCAAGCCCCATACGGCAAACGGCCAGGTGATGGGGATGGTTTTTAGGGCGGAAGCCGGCGTTTGCCTTTGCTTTGCGAAGCGCTGGCAGCCGTTGCACTTCTTCACCAGGTCTTCTGCGTCCCTGAGCGCAGTCGGCCAGTAAAAACCGTGCCGGAAGGCTTTGGCCACTATGGCTCTGGAGGAGGCGTGATGGCCGCACTCTCCCTGGTGGATTTCCCGTAGGAGTTCAATCCCTTCAGCCGGCTCGACGCACCGCTGGAACACCCCACTTACGCTGCGTTTGTACAGCTCGTGGTTGATGATTGTATAGGCCTTGGCCCTTCTCTCAATCTGCCTAGCTTGAACCCTGTCATTGGGCAGCACACCATCGGTGAGGTAGGAGAGGAATTCTTGTGCCCATGATGGTACGCATTTTATTTCAAACACGCTAACCACCAAGGCCTCCATCTTCGGAGCTTCCGGTTTCGACTGCGTGGTCGCCGGGTTCGGCTGTGAAGCCGGCGGGTTTGGCTGATAAGCCCCCGAGTTTGGCTGAGAAGCCCCCGCGTTGGACCGATAAGCCCCCGGGTTCGGCTGAGAAGCCGGCGGGTTTGGCTGATGAGCCCCCGACTTGGGCAATGAAGCCCCCGGGTTCGGCTGAGAAGCCCCCGGGTCAGCCGGCACGAATATGGAATCCGAGTCCGGTGACGGTATGATGGACGGTTTCTTGAGAATCGCCAGGGCAACGCCCGGCGGAATGGCTTGCCGGGTCGAGCCAATCTTGGATAGGGCATCTGCCGCCTCATTGTTTGCTCGTGGCACATGGTGGAATTCACAGCCATCGAAGAAGCCGGATAGCTGCTGGACGTGGAAGCGGTATGAGGCCATGTTGGCGTCCTTCGCGTCCCAGTCGCCCGATGCTTGCTGTATAACCAAGTCGGAGTCGCCGAAGCAAAGGATGCGACGCACGCCAATCTCCTTGGCCAGCTTCAGCCCATGAATGAGCGCTTCGTACTCCGCCACATTGTTGGATGCGGCGAAGTGGATCTGCAGGACATAGTCCAGCCGATCTCCCTTGGGGGAAGTGACGACGATGCCGGCTCCCAAGCCGTTTCGCATCTTCGAGCCGTCGAAGTGCAGCTTCCAGTGCGTGGAGTCAGGCACAGGCGGCAGGTATTGCATCTCGGCCCAGTCGACGAAGAAGTCCGCGAGGATCTGCGACTTGATGGCTGTGCGCGGCTCGTAGAGGATGGTGTGGGCGGCTAGCTCCAGGGCCCACTTGGCAACCCGGCCGTTGGCATCCTTGCTGCCGATGATTTCCGCCAAGGGCGCTGTGGCCACCACTCTGATGGGGTGCTCTTGGAAGTAGTGCTTGAGCTTCTTGGCCGCCATGTACACGCCGTAGGTGACCTTCTGGTAGTGGGGGTAGTTCTGCTTCGACTGGGACAGCACCTCGCTGAGATAGTAGACTGGGCGCTGAACCAGCTGCTCCCTGTTGGCTGCTTCTTTGCGCTCCACCACCAGGACGACGCTAACCACTCGGTTGGTGGCTGCGATGTACAACAGCATCGGCTCCATTGAACCTGGCGTTGCAAGGATTGGCGCGGTTGAGAGCACGCGCTTCAAGTCACGGAAGGCTTCATCCGCCTGCGGTGACCAGACAAATTTGTCCGACTTCCTCATCAATTGATACAGGGGCAGTGCCTTCTCCCCCAGCCGGCTGACGAAGCGGCTCAAGGAGGCCAGGCATCCGGTGAACTTCTGGACGTCCTTGAGGCACTGCGGCAGTTCCATCTTCTCAATGGCACTGATCTTCTCCGGGTTGGCTTCGATTCCTCGCTGAGAGACGAGGTAGCCCAGGAGTTGGCCGGCTGGCACGCCGAACGTGCACTTGGCCGGGTTGAGCTTCATCCGGAATCTTCGCAGATTGGTGAAGGTTTCTCTCAAGTCATCAAGGAGGGTAGGCATCTCCTTGGTTTTTACAACGACATCATCCACGTATGCGTGAACATTTCTGCCGATTTGATCCTGCAAACACTTTTGCATGCACCTTTGGTAGGTGGCGCCTGCATTTTTCAAGCCGAATGGCATAGTCGTGTAGCAGTAAGCCCCATACGGGGTAATGAACGAAGTCTTTATTTGATCAGCCGGATTCAAAGGAATCTGGTGGTAGCCTGAGTAGGCATCTAAG